>JAODAL010036541.1:0-41544 GCA_025379985.1 Phyllomedusa bahiana
CTGACAAATACTAGAATGGCGCTATGCAGTTAGTAGGGGCTGGTTTTTCCCCAGGATGGTCATAGCATTGGGTGGAAGGCTGTCCCCGCATTCCAGGTCAGGTTTTGGGCAGGTCTCTGGAGATCTATTAAAGGCCTGCTACTACAGGTGATTGGGGGAGCCATGTGATCTGGTCTGCTACCTGCAGTGTGGAGCAGCAGAGGAGCTGGAGAGAGGCTATGGCCCCCGAAGGCTTGAAAGAAGCCAGGACCTAGTGGGAGACTAGAAGAAACTGAGAAAGTGTATTGTTGGACTGGACATTAGGTCCAGCTCACACATTAGAGAGGGACTCTGGGTACACATTCAGTCAGTGGCCTGACGGCCTGCAGTTTTGGTTGTATTTTGTTTCTACTTTCCACTGTGTCTTAATAAAGTTGGCTGAGGCCAGATTAAAGAGACTCCTGGTGTCAGAACATTGATGTGCCAATACTGATCTACCAAAGAATGCCGATCCAGGAGCTAAGAAACTCCCAGGATGGTCCCATACGGCATCCAAGTGTGAGTGGAAGCCTACATATGGTGGAGGATGTGGGCAAGATTGGCACATTTGAACTGGCAGTGTACTGGTGAATTTTGCACTGTGTTGGTGCTACATAGGACTGCTGCAGCAGAGTTGAAAGGGCCAGATGCCTGACTGTGGGTGCTGCATCCAAGAGACGTACCCTAGTGAAGAGACTGTTGCTGCCTGAAAGGTTTTCAGCTATGGAGGACATTTTTGAGCTGGTGCGTCGTATGACCACCCAGCCAGAAGTGCCAGATCACCATAACCAACTAAAGGCCTGGTGGAGAGGTGTACAAGCCTGTGGCTGGGGGGAATGTCTACAAGCCAAACGGAGCAAAGCCAAGTCACTAAGAGGCCTGGGTTCTGAGGTTACCAAGAGCAACCCATCTCTGCAGCAGAAAGTGGCTGCTGCAGTCCAGCAGGAGGAGCCGACAGTAAAAAACCCTGGAGTTATGAGTGAGTGGGATCCCACTGTTGGTTAATCTAGATAATCAGCAAAAGGTCTCCAGAGTGCACCCGGACATTATCCCATTTGTGAAGATACGACCAGAACCGGGTAAGACTGTGGCACTGTATTTTGACACTTGTTGTGGGTCTGCCAACCATGTACTGGAGGTATGTGAGGACCTCCAAGTGGAGATATACTGGGCAGAGACATTCCCTATTTCTGGTTGTGGGGGGCATAGAGTGTACCAGATGGAGCAGGTGGCTTTTCCTGGGAAGCACCACCCGCAGGGGGGTTGTCCCACCCCCTAAAGGGAAGAGCAGATTTTCAGCGGGAAAAGGGGCTGCATGTGGGGGTTGGAGACCCACTGTCGGACAGTCTGAATGCGGTCCAGTGGGTGATAAATGTATGGCCGAGTAGAATGGAGTCGCTGGGAGACCTGCATGCTGCCGTTTCCAGGAGCAACCAGCTTCATCAGCAGGGGCCTGCTGCCACCATCCAGCAAAGGGAGCTTTCGTTGGGGTCCCCCCACAGCGTGGGGTGTTCCCTGATTATATCTCACTAGGAGGCAGAGAAGGCACAGCCCCGGGTTCCGGGATTCCCAGGTGGGGGAATTCCACCTTTGTTTGATGGAGATTGTCCCCAAAGAGGCCAGAAGGTGCGGGACTCACCCAGTTTAAACCCCCGTCAGAAAGGGAGTAAATTGTTCTGATACATACTGGACTGCTAAACGTCAATAAATTGTGTGGGGATTTGGCGGGGTTTGGTGAGCTCCAGATATGCTCCCAAGGCGGGAAAGCAGCAGGACTGTGAACTGGGGCCTCATGTCTTCCAGCTGTCTTCTCGGGGGGGGAATGATGACTCGACCTAAAGCAATACCAAATATCATACCCCCCAAACTCCCCGATTTCAGGGGGCATAACGATTTGAACCCATCCCCTGTGTCCCCAAAGCAGGGAAAAACCCCACGAAGCTGCGCACGGTTCTGGCCCGCCCCCCACCTCCGTGTTCTGGACTGCACTCCCCGGGCCCTTCATCGGGGAAACCCCACTGTGGCCTTCTGTGCACTTCATGACACAGGAACAGCATTTCGTGTTACCTCTGCCCATCCAGCCCCCCCAAAGCCCTAAGCGAAGGGGGGACCATGATTTTGGGTAAGGGGGGAACCTAAATCCCGTATAGCTGGGATTTTTTGGGGGTGTAGGTATTTAACTGAGGGTTTCGTGTTTGCATATAATTTATTGTAATAGCTTTGAGCAGGGGGGATAGTTTTTGAGGGGCAGCTTTAAATCCTTGCTGTTTTTAACCCTGCCTTGAGTTTTTTTGTTATGAGCAGGGGGATTGTGATATGAAGGGGGGAGTGGCTGATGGGAAAGTTTACTGTGAGGGGGGTGGGGGTTTTGCTATAAAATAACTTTGGGTTTTACTCCCGCTTCCCTTTCTTTTTGATCAAGAGCAATGAAAGATGTCCCCCCACCCCCCCTAATTTAATGAATGCTTGAATTTTGGGTTTTTATGATCTGTACAATAGAATGTATTTTTGTATTGTTTTATATGACTTTATTGTATACCCGGTTTAAAAAAAAACAAAAAAAAAAAAAAAAAGTTTTATACTGATGAGTACTTGTGTTGGCATTTTTCCGTTTAAGCCCCAAAGGGAAGGGGGATCCTTTGCAGGTTCCCCAGAGGTTTCCTCCACAGGGGGTTTTCCCCCTATTCTGTAGATGACTCTAGTAGTCTGGGGTTTTCTAATTGGTCAAAAAAAAAAGATAATAAAAAAAAAAAAAAGAAAGAAAAGAGAAAATGGAAAAATATGAATCTTGGTTTATAAACCTTTACAGCTTTTTTTGTTGCGGGGCAGGATTGGGGGAAGTTGCATCAAGTTATGGTGGACTAATTTTAACTAATAGAGGTGTTAATCTCATGGTGTGAAGAGGTGGCTTTGGAAGTGGCCCCCTAAGGAAAGGTATAAAGGTAAGGGATCCAGGGGGGGCCGGTGGTTAACAGGAGTGAGGATCTTTAGTGGGCATTGGTGCCCCCAAAGTGTACTGGCTCTGCTAGAATGGCAAGCCCGAGCGTGCCGCCCCTTTTTTGCTGTCTGGCCGGGTGCTGCATGTCAGACAGCTGGGAATATCACACAATTGTCTAGCACTCCACCTGACTCCTTCCATGTTTGTTGTACTTAAATGGTTTGAATAAAGCTGTGGCCATTTGACACCAAAAAAGTGAATGTGTTTGTGCATTTATTCTTGTGTTTGAATGGGGTATTAGTTAGAGCGGGGGTTCATCCCATATCCAAAAGTCATGTGCTCCAGCCCCCGAGAGCCTGATAGTGAATCAGTGCTGCCTCCTCCGTGAGTACAGGGTTATCAGTCAGTGCCTGAAACACCCTGCCCCCACCCTGTCCTCTGTCTGCAGACCCAGCTGTAACTGCTGGCTTCCTGCTCTCTCCCCTGTCTCCAGCATGTGAACATGAGAGTATAGTAGCAGTTAAGTGCCTGCTACTATACTTGGTATATAATCTGTGCTGCTCTAAACCTCCACCATCATCATCAGCAGCACAGTATATGAGAATAGCAGCAGGCAGACGAGGGAGATTTAGTGCAGCACAATATACTGTACTGTGCTGCACTAATTCCACCTTAACAGACACCTGCTGCGGGGGCATTTAGTGTAGCAATCTATAGGAGCAGGCAGATTTTTGCAGCAAATATCTGCCTGCTGCTGTACAACGCTGCACTAAATCCCTAGCTATCTGTCTGCTACTATAATTCATATACTGCGCTGCTGATGCTACACTAAACCCTCCATGTGTGCCTGCAGATAAATGTAGTGCTGCTCTACGCACTCCTCTCCCATTTACCTGCAGGCACTAAACACTCCTTTACACCCATCTATTGTAAAGCCACAGCCTAGGTATATACTACAAGTCCTGTCTCTCTGTCCTGTCTAACTGTCAAAAAGTAGTGGAACATATTGTGGTGCAGCTGTCACGTGCTAAAACAGACTGAGCATATTCAGCTTATGTGGTCTGTCTTAGCCCGCCATGTTGCAGTGTCTGAGTGGTGCACAGGGAGCCATATACTTGAGACGTAGGACCTTATAATTAAGAAGACTTTGTTCCCACTGCTGTCATGGTTTTCATCTAAATGGAACCATACCAGTAGCGCCAGATCAGTCAGACGATGGCAACCGCGGCACCCAGCAGACCCCATTGACTCATAATGTGATCCATTGGGTTCCACTGAAATGTTCACCATTGTGATGGAAAGATTACATAGCGTTATCATCCATGGAACATCCCTAGTAATGCTGCTGTTGTCTTGGGGCTGGTCTGCTGAAGGGGGCGGAGCATGATGGTTAGGTGGGGCGTGGTTAGAGGCTTGTCTTGTTGTGATGTCATACATTTGGGCGTGGTTAGAGGTGTGTCCTGGTGTGATGTCATATGTTTGGGTGTGGTTAGAGGCATGACCTAATGTGTCCCTCTTTGCAATCTCTAAAAGTTGGGAGGTATGCCTAATATGCCTATTGCAAATGCTACTAATGGGTTAAATATACCTGTATCCACTAGCTATGTTACACAGCCTGAGCAGGGGGATGTTAGCTGTATCACAAAGTTAGCTCCAGTTACTGCTGTGTGTGAAAAAGCGACTACAGGTACTGCAGCTATTGCAGTAAATGCAAGTAGCTCAGGTCTGCCCCTGGAGGTCATGGCTGTCAGGGCTAGGCATGCAGTAAAGGCAGAGTGTGAACTAGCTCCTAAAGAAATGCCAGCCCCAGCTTTAGCGCAAACAAACTCAAGTGCGCCCTTAGGGTGTGTTCTCACTGCACAGGACACGGCCGGCAGTTGTCCTGTTTTGCAGCCGTCCCCACGGCCGCGGGGGGACGGCTTTTCTCCCCCTTCATATTGAGAAGCACATATTCTGCTGCATGAGTTTTCCATAGAGCACCATTGTGCTCATTTTCAGATGATTTTTCAGGCAGTCTGAAAAACCTCAAACCGGCTGAAAAGCCGGCCGAAAACCCTTGCCGTGGGGACATGCTCTTAAAAGTCGTGCTTTTCTGAAATGTGTGAGACTAGTTTAAAGAGGGTTCAAAAACAATACTCGGTTCAGCACCTCCAAAAAAACCATTAGACATGGGTGCACGCAGTTGTGGCTGTAATCTAAATACACATAACAATATCAGCAGCATACGTGGAAAAAAACATTCCTGCTTTAAAAAAAAAAAAACAGGGAAAGTTTTTTGGGGTTTCTTAGTTCCACACTTTGCGCCAAAATTGCTTAAGCCCACCTTCGACTTCAACGAGACCTCAATGCAGGTGGGTCCTAACTACTTTTACACTAACGCTATATTTCTCTGTGGTCTATCCAGACCTAAAACAATGTTTGGTTCAGCACCTGTGTGCTGCTGATATTGTTATGCGTATTTAGTTTAAAGAGGGTGTGTCCAGACCCAAGTGAGGTATGTACCTGGATAGATAAGGACTCAGAGAGGGATGAAAATACCTGTGTAAAGAAAACATGTGCTGAGGCAGATTGTTTGTGCAGCCCTGGTCAGTGTACTCCAGAGAAGGTGCTCTGTGTTGGAGATCTGGATTGTGGCACTGCAGAGTATGAAGAGAAAGGGTGTGCTGTGACCTGTAGTGCACCTGAGGTCACTTGTTCCCATGGTTGCTGGATTTCCAGTAACTTTTACTGTAGTGATGGTAGTGATGGAATAAGTGAGCTGCTAGACCCAGAAAAGAAGAGGGTTTGCTTAGGCACTAGTGTGGGGCAGGTGAGCGTCTTTGAACCTGGTTTTGAGGCAACTGATATATTTTCCCCACAGATTATGGAGGAAAACAGTAACAATATCACCGAGGTGATATGTCCTGTGGTTTATGGCGACCTAGAGGTGGGTGCCATTTGCAGACAGATGTCCACTGCACCTAGTGGTGTTAATGTGAAAACAGCCAGTTTGGTGCATAAGTGGGAGAACCATAAGGATGATGGCCGGGCTACTAGAACCAGTATCCTGTTTGTAAATGTGTCTGCTACAGACTTCAACACACAGGGTGAATTTGATGGTTTGCAAGATATAGGAGTGACCTGAATAGAGGTTGAGAGTTCTCCCTTAGAGACTGTTATAGGGGATGTGAAGGAAATGTCTCCACACATTGCTGTAGAGGGTCTGCTGCTAAAAGGAGCTGGTGAGAAATGTGCACAGGGGAAGGTGTCCTCTGACGCTGGTGAGGAGTTCAGTGAGGATGAGACCCTGTGATGAAGAGAGGTTTGGGTCTCAAATTTTAATCATGAAGACAAAGAGATAGCAGGTTTTGGCTCAGGTGCGCTCTTAGAGGCCATGGTGGATAGCGGACCCTGAGAAGTGTGATATCATTACAGCTTCTGGTGACACAAGTGTGGTTGCTGGGTCCAACCAGGGGTCTTTTGCTTCTGTAAGGCCCAAAATAGTGAAGACACTGGCCAGTGGGCGCAATGCCAAGTTAGTCCGTGTGTGGAAGAAGGCTACTAGGTAGGATAGCACTGGTACTGGGGTTGTCAGTAGTAACCCTGTGAATGTCATCCTTGTTGCAGATCATGCATGGGCTGTGCCACTGGTGGTAAGTGGCTGTGACCTGTCTGTTGCCCATTGTGGGGGGAGGGTATGGGGTATGAGCCCACAACTGAGTGGTATGTGGACAACTTAATCTCCGCCCCTGAAGATGTAGGGAAAAGGTTGCCCCAAAGTAGGATCTTTGACCCCGGAGGAAGGGTTGTGCGGGGTGATCAAGTCCTATGGCCTTTATCAAAGGGGAGGGGGTATGTGGCAGAGCGACCTTAGGTGGTCGCATGGTGCTGCCACTACGGGGAGTACAGCAGGTATCCTGCTGCCAATGCGCCACAGAGGACCTGGTCTCTTTTAAGATATTACCTGGCATGTAGGGACTGAGATTTCTCTCTTTGTTTTTTCAATATATTTTTTTGCTCTTTATTCCTTGTCATTGATTACATATGTGCATCGTTGTTAATAATTATTTTTTCTTATTTTTTCTAGATGAGTTTATAAAATTTGGAGTATATATGAGGGGACTACTCACCGTGGAGAACCTTACATTTGTTGTTTATATATACTTACATTTGTTTTTTTCTTTGTTTTTTTCTTTTTTTTTTTTCCAACATGTTTTTATTGAAGAAATTTTTTCCGAAAATGTAAAACAACAATTATAAACCAGAGAAAGCTCATAACATGAAACAGGTGGTCCTCTCCTGTACAAATATGATGAATAGTACAATACCAGTTGTTTACAAGTACATGAGCATAGATTGTGACACAGTAGTCGTAATTATTTACCAGTTCAAAACTAAGAACCATATAAGAGAGTCATTAATAGTCGTGACGATCAGTGAGATGTTGGCAGCAATGCGCATCCTCACAGAAGGGGGTCACAGAGCGCAGCCAACTGCCCAGGTGTGGTCCTAGGGCCTCGGGCCGTGGTTTCTAAAAAAAAAAACAAGGCCCAAGGCTAGAAATATCCTAGGTGTCCCCCCAAGGACACGACCCCCGAAATTATTTCACATATCCAGTCACACCACGTCAGCCTAAGTTGTTATATTTATGTCCCAGAGCAGACGCGATCCGTCTGTGAACAGGTGGCTGCACCCGAAGAGGACACCTCAGATCCAGGAGAAGACCAATAGAGATAGAACTACAAAACAGGTGGTCCTCTCCTGTACAGATATGTTGAATAGTACAATTCCGGTGATTTACAAATGCATGAGCATAGATTGTAACACAATAGTCACGATAACAATTATTTACCAGTGCAAAACTAAGAACCATATAATAGAGTCATCAATATTCACGACGACCAGTGAGATGTTGGCAGCAATGTGCAACCCCACAAAAGGGATCACACAGTGCAGCCAACCGCCCAGTCGTGGTCCTAGGGCCTTGGGCCGTGGTTTCTAAAAATAAGGTTTGAGGCTAGACATAACCTAGTTGTCCCCCAAGGACACGACCCCAGGCCTGCCATGACAGCCTGGGTTGTTATATTTATGTCCCAGAGCAGACGCGATCCGCCTGTGAGTAGGTGGTTGCGCCCGAAGGGGACACCCCAGATCCGGGAGAAGACCGATAGAGATAGAACTACAAAAACATAGAAAAACAGTGGAGACAAAGGGAGGGGGAGGAAGCCCGGGGAGGGGGGGGGGAGGAGGGGACGTCTGGCTAACCCTTGGAAGCAGGAGAGATACGTTGTCGTTTGACGTGCTGTGAACACCACGTGTGTTTTCATTTCCCAGTTCGGGCCGTCTCCTGAGATTTGGTATGCCAAATACGAGGTAGTGATTCTGAAACATTGCTTGAGTTTTGATCTAATAGGAATTGGATGTAGCATAATGAAGTTTTTCCATAATTGATAGAATTGTTTTCCTTTCTGTTCTTTATAAAGAGAAGTTTCCACCCAGTCCATCCGAAATAAATGAGAAAGTTTCTCCAGGAATAATTTGTGTGGCGGAGGAGATGGGCGGATCCAGCAGTGCAGAATGGCTTTTCTCGCTGCTGCCGATATATAATATAGTAGTTTCTTGTGAGGACTAGAGAGGCTGGGGGACCTGGAAGGAAGGAGACCGAAGATGCACCATTCAGGAGAGTCGGGGTAGTAGTGAAGTAGGTGTGTGGTTACAAATGAGCGAATCCGGGTCCAAAAGGACTTAATTTGGGGGCATGACCAAAGGCAGTGTGAGAGATCAGCGTGTGGAGAGTGGTATTTAGAACAGGCGTGAGAGGAAGAAGTACCCATTAGGTAACCCCTGTGCGGGGAGACATATGCCCTATGTGCGATACGAAATGCCATTTCCCAGTAGGACATGGAGGGAAAATATTTCGCTGCTATTGTTAAAGAACTTAGGATGTCCTCTATGGATATGGAGTTAATATGTGTTGTCCAGGAGGTAAAGCCCTGTGGTTTGGTGGTGTAATCCAGTGGGAAGCGAAGGGAACCGTAGTAGCGTGTGATCTGGCTCTTGGACATGTGAGTAGATTAGGTCAATGCTACGTTTGGGTCATTCCAGTCCCGAGCCGTGAGGTGTTTAATGACCTCATACATATAGCTACACGCTTGTAAGAAGTGGAATGGTTGAGGACCAATGGAGTCAAATTTTAGTCTGGCTTCATTGAAAAGAATTGGCTTCCTCGTCACTGGGTCTATTAAATTGCCTATCCTTCCAATTCCCGCCCGCCGCCAGCGGATGAATTCGCCATGCGCCCGACCACCCTAGAAGTATGGGTTTCCCTGGAAGGGAAGTAGGAGTGAGTACCTTGGGTTGAGACCCTGAATTTGTCTTGCCTTAGTCCACACCTTCCAGGTGGTGATTATAAGAGGGTCAGTTTTTAGATGCTGTGGGATGTCCGAGTATGGCATGTGTAGAATGCTAATGAGGGGTATATCGTGTGCTAGTTGTTGATCTATTTTGATGTTAGTGTAGAGCGATGCGTTGAGTATCCAGTCCCCTATGACACGAAGTTGGGCTGCTAGGTTATACAGCTGGATGTTCGGGAAGTTGATACCCCCATTTTTCCTAGGCTGGTATAGAACCCTCAGAGCTACTCGAGGTCTTCGCTTGTTCCATATAAATCTAATGAAGCAAGCGTTAATCCACTTTACATCCTTGGGTTTGAGGTAGATTGGGAGAGATTGAAGGATGTAGAGAAGTTTAGGGAAAATCACTAGTTTGATGATGTTGGCTCTACCCAGGGGAGAGAGTGTAAGATTTTTCCAAATGTTGAAGCGGGACTCGAGGGATCTAATGAACGGTTTTATGTTCTCAGAATAGAGGGAAGTTGCTTTTATGGTGATTTGGACAACCAGGTATGTCAGAGAACCAGATCGCCATTTGAAAGGGTAATTATTCGTCCAGGATGGTGTTGATCTGCCCTTCAAAAGGAGAGCCTCGGATTTGTGTTCATTGACCTTGAAACCGGACAACATCCCATATGTTTGGATATCCATTAAAATGTGTGGTAGACAGTCGGCTGGGTTGGAGATATACAACAGCAGTTCGTCTGCAAATGCTGATAGTTTGATTTCCTGGGAGCCCAACTTAATGCCAGTGAATGGAGTCACAGTTTCAAGGTGACGAATAAGTGGATCTATAGAGAGGTTAAAGAGGAGTGGGGAGAGAGGACAGCCTTGGCGGGTACCCCTTTGAGTGGGAATTGAATTAGAGTTGAGCCCATTCACAGTGAGAGTGGTGGAGGAGTGATTTTGATTGTGCTGCAGGAAAGTGAGAAAGGTGTTCCCAAATCCGCGATGACGTAGAGTAGTGTTAAGGAACTTCCATAATATAGAGTCGAAGGCCTTTTCGCCGTCTAGTTCCAGCAGCATGGAAGCGGGTTGTCTGGGGTCATGTTCCAGGGTCGTGGCTGCTATCGCTGTACGTATGCCTACCGTGGAATGTTTGTTATGCAGGAATCCTAGTTGTGAGGGTGTTAGAAGAGGGCCTATGACCGATTGTAGCCGATCAGCTATTATTTTGGTGAGAATTTTGTAGTCCTGGTTAAGGAGGGATATAGGACGGTAGGATTGTGGCAGTGTCGGGTCCTTTTGCGGTTTCGGGAGGAGAATGGTTCGGGATTCATAAAAGTCTGAACGGTTTATGTGGCCTTTGTAAATCGCATTGATGTAATTAGTTAGAGGGGTGATTATACCTGGGCTTAGGATAGTGTAGTATTTCGAGGGCAGACCATCCGGGCCTGGTGTTTTACGGTGGGGGAGGCGGGTGAGCGCATGGCGAACCTCCATTTCCGAAATGTCAGCCTCTAAGGTGAGACTATCCTCCGAGGAGAGGCTGGGCAGGTTTACCCCGTTGAGAAAGGACCAGGTTCCTGCTGAATCATAGGGGCGTTCTTTATAAAAGTCCAAAAAATACTGAGCAAATATTTGTTGGATCTGTGTGAGTTCTGATGTGTGAGTTTGGGTGAAGGGGTCCTGTAGACTGAGAATGTGGGATTTGACTTGATCCGATTTCCCTGCCTTCGCTAACAGACCCGATTCTATTCCCCCATCTAAAGTATTTGTTCCGTTGAGCTTCTATACCCCATTTAGCTTGGCCTTGCAGGAAGCTTTCTAAGAGGGATTTTGTTGAGGTGTATTTGTCTTTGTTCTCCTGACTAGGGGTGCTGATGTAATCCTGATGGGCTCGTGAAAGATCTGCATTGAGGGTGGAGAATTTTTTTAAGTGTTTCCTTTTTCTTAAAACCTAGGTAGGAGATCACATGGCCCCTCATCACAGCTTTCGATGCCGGCCAGTAGGTGCCAATGTTGTCTATATAGTCTATGTTATCGTCCTGGAAATTGGCCCAGTGAGTGTTGAGATAGTTTTTAAAGTCTTCGGAGTGGGTCAGGTATGAGGGGAATCTCCAGTTAAAGGATCGTGGGGGAGCAGTCCGCCCAAAGAGATCAAATACCACAGGGGCATGGTCAGAGATCACGATGTTTTCAATCTTGGCTCTGTGTATGGAGTGAAAGGTGCGGGTCGGTGTTAGGAAAAAGCCGATTCTGGAGTGACTTTTATGAACAGCAGAGTGGTAGGTGTAGTCTATTTCGGAGAGATTTAGTGTGCGCCAATGATCGCATAGTGAAAAGTGATCCATGAGAGACAAGATTACAGAGGCTGCTGGTAAGTCTTGTGTGGATGGGGCTGACCTGTCTAAGTCCGGTTGTAGGGTTGTATTAAAGTCCCCTCCCATGATAAGTGTGTGTATCTGTTTACCCAATAGAAGGTTGAGGATGGAGGAGTAGAAGTCTGCGTTGGGATGGTTTGGGGCGTAGATGTTTAGGAGAGAGTAGCGTACTCCACAGATAGTAACATCGAGGTAGAGGAAGTAGCCCGAGGGGTCTGCATGTGAGTCATGGATTGTTATGGAAAGACTACTGTGGAATAAAATCGCCACTCCCCGGGATTTGGAGGTGTATGAGGCTGCATGACAGCTGCCCAGCCAAGGGGCCTTCAAGAATCCCTGATCCTCCCTTCGCCAGTGTGTTTCCTGAAGGAATATGACGTGTGCCCCCAGCCTCTTTAGATGTTTAAGGACTTTTTTACGTTTGATTGGTGTATTTAGCCCTGCTACGTTCCATGTGACAAATCGAATGGGTGTGTTAGAGTGTATGTGGGTTGTCAGCATAGGAGAAGTAGTACTCATCCTATTCCAGATGGTGATGGTCGCAGATGCCATGGTCGTAGATCGGTAAATGAGGGTCCCCTGTCCCAGCGAGCAGCGGATTCCCTCAGTGTAGAAATCCTCAGGTGGCCAGACACCCCCCCCCCCCCATAAAGGAAGGACACGTTCCCTGGGCGAAGGAACCAACTAGAAGGTAAAGAAGACAATAAACATACAAGAATAACAAATGGGATAAGATTAGCATGCTAGCATTCTAAGAAGGGTGAGCCAGCGCTAGGCCAGCAGGATGATTTAGAGATACTGTTCAGTCCAGTTCATGAGGAAACAGACGCTGTCGGGCTTCGTCCGGGTTCTCATAAATGGTCGTTTTGCCGTTGGTGGTAACCCGCAGCCGAGCCGGGTAGAGTAATTGGAAGCGAACATTGCGTTCATATAGTAGGCGGCAGAGTGGGGTAAAGGCTCTTCGTTTGGAGGTTACTGTCGCTGAAAAGTCCTGGAAGATGAGTATCGAGTTCCCATTCACTGTGAATGAGCGCTTTCTGCGGTAGGCTTTTAGAACCATTTCTTTCACAGTCCAATTAGCGTATCTCGCTATATTTTGTCACGGCTTGTCGCCTCTCTCCCCCCGGGATGGGCCCAATCGGTGGGCTCTTTCTATGTAGAGAGGGTCCTGTGGTGGGTCTAGCTTCAGTGCTGATGTGAGGTCTTTGGCCAGATAGCGGGGAAGCTCTGCTGTTGTGATAGTTTCAGTTATGCCAACAAAGCGCAGGTTGTTGCGGTGCTCGCGGTTCTCCAGATCTTCCAACTTGTCGCGCAGGATAATGGTTGCATTCTGGTTGTGCGATATGTCATTCTCAGCAGCGGTGATGGTAGATTCACAGGAGGCAACTCTGGTTTCAAGATCTACAATCTTTTGGGCATTGGTTGTTATCTGCGTTAGAGCGGAGTTGATGGATGCCTGGATTATATTGATTTGCTTGTCGAAATATGGTGTCATGAGATGGAAAACCTCCTGCGCCAACGACATTGCCTGTTCGCTATCTGAGGCTTGCGAGGCTGCAGGGCTAGCTGGAGGAGAGAGATTGGGTGGCATGATGTCATTAGTGCTGAGAAGAATCTGTGACCTCTCTATGGTTGCAGATTTGGAGGAGTCGGATTTCAGCATGGTTTTATCTTTTAATGACTGGCCTCTGGTGACAATAGATGGAGACGAATGTGGGATTTGAGAAAGTTTCTTTTGGCGTTGTGTGAGTGGAGTGTTGGGATTTTGTAGAAATTTGTCCATACTGAATGAGAGAAGGGAGAGAGATGGCAGTCGGCGAGGTGTATTAGACGCTGGATCCCCCCGTGGTTATTTTTTCACTTTGCCATGTGCGGACGGTGGTGGGTGGGCGTGTTGGGAGCCAGAGGGCACAGCAGATGGAGTTATGCCTGTTTCTGGATCCGTGGTTCACAGGGTGCTTGTGGTTAAGTGTGGTAGAGCAATTTTCCACTTAATATCCCTGTTGTGTGAGGGTAGGGTTAACTTGGTTGGGATAGGTATTTGGGGCGGCTGTATGAAAGACATCCACCAGGTGGTGCTGTAACCCAGTAAATTCAAAGGCTTGAGTTGAAGTCCTATACTGTTCAGCACTGTGCAGGCAGTAGGGGAGATGAACACAGCAGGAGTGTTTGTATAGATGATTTAAGTTCACTTGAGGGTGCTGGTGTGAGCTTATAGGTCGGACACTCAGGTTCCTTTAGTGGCGGTCCCACAATGTAGCTTAGAAGTGTGTTACTTCAGGCTGTGTTAAATGTTGGATGGTATATGCGTCTCAAAATGGCCGCTGTTCCCACCAAAATAACGGCCAGAAATCAAGTAAGGAAGTGGTCACTGTGTCCTATGCCACTGGCTTTGCTTGTGTTAAGTGCCCTTGATGTGCTGAGGTACGTTAAGGTCTTCGCTGATCTGCGGCCAGGATCGCTTTAGAAATATACTGCAGGTGGAGGGAGTTGTCAGACTAGGTCTTAAGAGAGCTGCAGTACATGGCGCCTCTTCCCGCCCAAAAGCGGAGGAGAAGAAGGAGGGGAGGGGGGATTCTTGCGGTCGGGAAAGTCTTTCACCTTTAGGTGCAAATGAGGAGGTGGGGATATCAGCCTGAGAGACTAGAGGAGGGTGCCGGGGGGCTTGAGAGCAGGTTCTGCCGAATGAAGGGGAAAACAGTTCACGTGAGGCAGACAACGCAGGGTCCCCTGCTCAAGTGGCGCGGCTCCCGCCACCGACGAGGTGGAACAACTGTATAAGGGAGCGCCGACAGACCAGCAGTCAATGCCACAGACCCGGGTCTCTGCGCTAGGGTAGTTTCTCCCACCTGTGCGCACGCTGAGGCAGTGCGGCAGTTACTTGGTGCTCGTCGACGCACGAGCTCGTGCTGAGATTACTCCCTGTTGATAGCGTGGGCAGCGCTGGGGAGCGGTGATGTCGCCGATAATCCCGCTGCTGGAGACCAGACTTTGCGAGACTGCCCGGGTCCGCCCCTTGTAGCGGCGAGATCGAAGGTCCCGTACGGTGTCAGCGCGGGGAGCGACTAGATGTATTTTTTATTTTTATTGAATAAAAAAGTAGAAAAAAATGTTTATGATACATTGAAATTAATATTGAAAAGGGTATTTTGTGCCCTTTAGCGCTGCCCTATGGCTTTGCGCCCTCTATTTTCGAGACATCTGTTTGGTCACTTCCTGGACAGCGGTTGTTTCTTTATCAATTGTATTTGGCGTGGTGTGTAGCCTAGAATATCTGTTGTCTTTATGATAGCCAGTAATGTCCTGGCTTTAAGTATGGACATTTTTGCCTTATTAAGGTATTGTCCCCATATAGCCTCTTTCAGATGCTTACTACGAGAACTATGGATTACCGTAATTTCGGAGCGCATCTCACTCGTATTAGAGCGCAAATACGACGCGAAATGCGCGCCGAAATTACACCGTGTGATCACCCTAAAACAGCAGCATGGGGTTACAGGAGTTTAGGCACAGCCATCTATTATCAATTAAGATATCCACAATATTATGACCATATGTACCTTAAAAATTATTATTAAGTAACATAGAAAACATAGCTAAGATTTAATAGCCACTAATGATAATCCGATGCCTGCATCAATAGTTAAAATCATGATATGTCCAAATAAGTCTGTAATAGATGTCTACAGATAGTGTAAGAGTAATTGGTATTTCCAATGACACCCCCATCTAGATGGACAGAGCCCCGCAACGCATTTCATGTAGGCTTCTTCTGGGGACCTGTATAAGACTGAGTGACCTAACCGCTTTATAGGGATCACTAGTTCCTATGCGCTGTGCAAATAATTAGAACAGAGGGATATAAACTCAAAAATGGCCCCTAAACTCTACCATAACAAACAAATAAAAAAACAGAGTGTAATAGAAGGCTCATGTGCTAAGAATGAGCGTGCATGCCACTTAAGTAGGCAACATACAATGGTTGACAATCTCTTCCCCCTTTATTACTATATGCTAGGTAGTGCCACTATGTTGGGCAGATGAGTGCGCCGCCCTATGTCAGAGAGCCCCTCATGCCTGTCCCCCATCTGTTGCCAGGTAGGCCCCCATCTGTTAGCCAGGTAGTGCCCCATCTTTGCCAGGGAGTGCCCCATCTGTTAGCCCGGGAGTGCCCCCTCTGTTCCAGGTAGTGTCCCCCCTGTTGCCAGGTAGTGTCCCCTCTTTGCCAGGTAGTGCCCCCTCGTTGCCAGGGAGATGTCCCCTCTGTTTTCCAGTATGCCCCCTTGTTTCCAGTAGTGCCCCCTTGTTGCAGGTAGTTTCCCTCTCTTTAGCAGGTAGAGCCCCCTAAAGCTAATAAAAATCAAATCAAAAATCCCCTTACCTTACCAGGGTCCCGGGAGCCGGGCCCGCTCCCGACCGACTCCTCCGGGGCAGGGGGAATGAGAGCAGCCGCGCGCACTCCCCTGCAGCCGCGTCACTTTCCCCCCGCGCCGTTGCCGTTTACGGCGCACAACCGGCCAAAATACAGGGAGAGGAGGGAGGAGGGGGCATCCCTCCTGCCCTCCCCCCACAGTGAGACCGCGGGCCCCGGGTGAGCGGCCGCTGCGGGGCTTCACCCGCCTGTGGAGCCCGGCGGGCAAGAGTAGCGCACCAGCCTAATTTCCCCGCGGTAATTTAAAGGACCCCCGCCGCCTGCAGGCGGGGGGGGGGGGAATGCCCAACTCCCGGGGGGGCGGGGGGGACCCCCAAATAGGGGACCCCCCCGCCAAAAACGGGGGAGTTGGCATGATGGGGTATCGCCTGAGAGATAGGGAGGGTCCGGGGGGGTTGAAGCAGGGTTTTCCTGGGGATGGGGGAACACAGTTTCACTGTGCAGGCAGACAAACGCAGGGTCCCCTGCTCAAGATGGCTGCGGCTCCCGCCACCGACGAGGTGGAACAACTGTATAAGGGAGCGCCGACAGACCAGCAGTCAATGCCACAGACCCGGGGTTTTGCGCTAAGGGTAGTTTTTTTCCCCCTGTTGCGACGCTGGGCAGTGCGGCAGTCACTTGGTGGCTCCGGCTCGACCACGAGGCTCCGTGCTGGCGCATTACTCCCTGTTGTAGCTGTGGGCAGGCGCTGGGGAGCGGTGATGTCGGCCGATAATCCCGCTGCTGGAGACCAGACTGGGTGCGAGATGCTGCCTCCGGGTCCGCCGCCGTGTGCGGGGAGATCGAAGGTCCCGAAGGTGCTCAGGCGCGGGGAGCGACTAGATGTATTTTTTATTTTTATTGAATAAAAAAGTAAAAAAAAATGTTTATGATACATTGAAATTAATATTGAAAAGGGTATTTTGTTCCATTTAGCGCTGCCATATGGCTTTGCGCCCTTCTTGTTTATCGAGACATCTGTTTGGTTCACTTTCTGGACAGCGGTATGTTTCTTTATCAATTGTATTTGGCGTGGTGTGTAGCTAAGAATATCGTTTTCCTTTAAAAAATTTCATATTTCTTTAATAATAATTTTCCTTTATTAAGTTATTTCTATATAGCACTCTTTCAGAGCTTACTAAAAATGGATTACCCTAATTTCCCTCTCCCTATTTAACGCAAAAACACGCAAAGCCGCCGAAATTAAAACCGGTGAACAACCCCAAAACGCAGCAGGGGGATACAGAGTTAAAGGACATGTATTTTTGTATAATTAAGGGATATCCCAAAATACTATGTTTACCTTAAAAAAAATTAATTTAAGTAAAAATAGAAAAATAGCTAAAATAAATAACCACAATGAAATCACACTGCATGCATCAATAAGTAAAAAATCATGATATGTCCTAAATGAAGTCTGTAAGAGATTTATCATAAAAATATGTAATAGAGTAATTGGTGACTTACCCAAAGAGCAACCACCCCAGCCCCCTAATGGGGCAGAGCCCCGCAACGCATTTCATGTAGGCTTCTTCTGGGGACCTGTATAAGACTGAGTGACCTAACCGCTTTATAGGGAATCACTAGTTCCTATTGCAGCTGTGCAAATAATTAAGAAACAGAGGGATATAAGACTATAAAAAAATGGCCCCTAAACTCCACCCATAAACAAACAAAAATAAAAAAATCAAGAGTGTATATAGAAGTGCTCATGTGACAAAGAAGTGAGCGTTGCATGCCACTTAAGTAGGCAACAATACAATGGTTGACAATATCTCTCCCCTTATTGTATACTATATGCTTAATCACTGGTGCTCAAGTATGTGGGGGGAATGAAAGTGAACGCCCCCCTAATGCTCAGAGAGCGGTCTCAACACCTCCCCCTCCGACGTGTCTCAAGGAGAGACCGCACAAGAAGCTGGGCTGACTACAAGAAAATGGCGACCTTCCTCGGAAGCCGAACGTGACACTCCTCCGACGCGTCAAAGGCGGAAGCACATGCCAGCTAAACGGCCAAAGGGAATGTTACTATAATGACAAGTGATGCAGAAGTCAAAGCAAACTATTATTAAAATAAGACTATGTGAACCAAAGAAAAACTTGAAGTGAAGAACATGTGAACATCACTACTGCACCTCAATATAATGGTACATAGAGGAATCCTGCTCCTCTATAGAACAACACAGAGGAGGGCAAATCACTACTGCACCTCATTATAATGGAAGATAGAGGAATCCTGCTCCTCTATAGAACTACATAGAGGAGCCCACATCACTACTGCACCTGAATATAATGGGAGATAGAGGAATCCTGCTCCTCTATAGAACTGCATAGAGGAGCACACATCACTACTGCACCTGATTATAATGGGACATAGAGGAATCCTGCTCCTCTATAGAACTGCATAGAGGAGCACACATCACTACTGTACCTGAATATAATGGAAGATAGAGGAATCCTGCTCCTCTATAGGACAACACAGAGGAGCGCACATCACTACTGTACCTCAATATAATGGGACATAGAGGAATCCTGCTCCTCTATAGAACAACACAGAGGAGCACACATCACTACTGCACCTGAATATAATGGGACATTGAGGAATCCTGCTCCTCTTTAGAACTGCATAGAGGAGCTCACATTACTACTGCACCTCATTATAATGGGACATAGAGGAATCCTGCTCCTAATGGAAGATAGAGGAATCCTGCTCCTCTATAGAACTGCATAGAGGAGCGCACATCACTACTGCACCTGAATATAATGGGACATAGAGGAATCCTGCTCCTCTATATAACTGCATAGAGGAGCAGACATCACTACTGCACCTGAATATAATGGAAGATAGAGGAATCCTGCTCTTCTATAGAACTGCATAGAGGAGCACACATCACTATTGCACCTAAAGATAATGGAAGAATCCTGTTCCTCTATAGAACAACACAGACGCACATAGAGCAATATTGATTCTCCTTAGAACAATGTATAAGCTCTCAGAGCAATATTGATTCTCCATTGAACACCACGGAGGCTCACTGACCAGTACTGATCCTCCATAGAATACAAAAACTCATAGAGCAATACTGATCCTCCATAGAACAACACAGAGGCTCATAGAGCAATACTGATCCTCCATAGAACAATACAGAGGCTCATAGAGCAATACTGATCCTCCATAGAACAATACAGAGGCTCATAGAGCAATACTGATCCTCCATAGAACAACACAGAGGCTCATAGAGCAATACTGATCCTCCATAGAACAATACAGAGGCTCATAGATCAGTACTGATCCTCCATTGAACAACACAGAGGCTCATAAAGCAATACTGATCCTCCATTGAACACCACAGAGGCTCATAGAGTAATACTAATAATCCTTAGAACAACACAGAGCCTCACTGACCAATACTGATCCTCCATAGAACAATACAGAAGCTCATAGACAGGGGCGTCGCTAGGTAGTTTTGTTCGGGGCACAAGCCCCGACTAAACCTGCCTGTGTCCTGAACCTCAGAGGATCGTCGGGCTTCAGCTGTATGTGCGTCCTCTAGACACACATACAGCACAGGGTTGTACTTAGGAGCCTGCAGGGAGGCAGGGTGACTGCCCGGGGTGTCGGGCGCTTAGGAGGGAGGAGGGGGCGCCTGTCACTCAGTGAAGCTCCTGACTCTGTGCGCTGCAGCCATGTTCAGCACAAGAGTCAGCAGCACACAGGGAGTGAGAGGCTCCACCCCCCAGCTGTGCACAGCTCCGCCCCTGCTGTGCTAGGCTCCGTCCCTGCTGTGCTGTGCTCCCGGGTCTCACACCATCTCCTGCAACTACACTGCATTCGATATGGTGTCGGTAGCAGCTTCAACAGGTGCCCAGGGAGGTCTCAAGAGAGTGAGTAGCCTCACTGTAGAGACCAGTACTAAATGGTATAATAGGAGTGAAACAACATGAATGTGAATTGAATGTATATATGTATGTGCATGTATACATATGTGTATACATGTGTGTATGAGTATATATGTGTATACATGTGTGTATGAGTATATATGTGTATACATGTGTGTGTATGAGTATATATGTGTATACATGTGTGTGTGAGTATATATGTGTATACATGTGTGTATATGTGTGTATACATGTGTGTATGTGTATATATGTGTATACATGTGTGTGTGTGTATACATGTGTGTATACATGTATGTGTATATATGTGTACACATGTGTGTACAATATGAGTATATATGTGTATACATGTATGTGTATACATGTGTGTGTATATGTATATACATGTGTGTGTATGTGTATATATACTGTATACACACACATCGCCTCATTCATGTCACTAAAACATAATCCTGCCTGTTGTGTCCCTTATACATGTAAACTACAACCTGATGATGAATTATATTTGAATGTTATTTTTTATACCTGTCATTCTTCAGTGTTGCCTATGTTTTTAGCTGCTGCAGCTAGACAAAGGGTACGTTCACACGGCGTAATTGCAGGGTGCATTTTGCGGCGTATTTTCACTTCAATACGCCCGACATGTGTCCCACAATTACGGTAATTCATAGTTCTCATAGAGAGCTATGAATTATGTCTGTCTCCTCAGGCGTACAATACGATCGTGCAGTATGCCATGTGAACATGCCCTAAGGGTATGTTCACACAGCGTAATGTCGGTCCGTACTTCGGCGTGTAATTGCGCTTCAATACGCCCGACATACTGGCCGACATTATGGTAATTCATAGGTCTCACTGAGAGCTAGGATTACCTGTTCTGGGGAGAATAAATATCAGAGGGACGCGCTGGCTACAGTTTTTTCTCTGTAAAAATACATGCTGCACTTCACAATGGGGCGTGAAAAATGCTGTATGAACAGAGCCCTACTGAGCAAAACTTAACACAGAGGGCACGGGCCCTGGATGTTTTGGGATCCTAGCAACGCCCCTGCTCATAGAGGAATACTGATCTTCCATGGAACAACACAGAGGCTCATAGAGCAATAGTGGTCCTCCAAATAACAAAACAGGAGCTCATAGAGCAATGCTGATCCTCCGTAGAACAACACAGAGGCTCATAGAGCAATACGGACCCTCCATAGAACAATATAGAGGCTCATAGAGCAATACTGATCCTCCATAGAGCAACACGGAGACTCAGAGTAATACTGATCCTCCATAGAACAATATAGAGACTTCTAGAGCAATACTGATCCTCCATAGAACAATGTAGACGCTCATAGAGCAATACTGATCCTACATAGAACAATGTAGAGGCTCACACGACAAGATTGATCATACATAGAACAATATAGAGGTTCATAGAGCAATACTGATGCTCCATAGAACAACACAGAGGCTCATAGAGCAATAGTGATCCTCCAAATAACAAAACAGGAGCTCATAGAGCAATGCTGATCCTCCGTAGAACAACACAGAGGCTCATAGAGCAATACGGACCCTCCATAGAACAATATAGAGGCTCATAGAGCAATACTGATCCTCCATAGAGCAACACAGAGACTCAGAGTAATACTGATCCTCAATAGAACAATATAGAGACTTCTAGAGCAATACTGATCCTCAATAGAAAAATGTAGACGCTCATCGAGCAATACTGATCCTACATAGAACAATGAAGAGGCTCACACGACAAGATTGATCATACAGGGAACACTAGAGAGGTTCATAGAGCAATACTGATGCTCCATAGAACAACACAGAGGCCTATATAGCAATGCTGATCCTCCATAGAACAATGTAGAGACTCCTAGATCAATACCATACCTCCCAAGTGTCCCGATTTGGGCGGGACTTGCACGATTTAGAGGGTGTGGTTCCGCGTCCAGGGACAAGGGCTTAATGTCCCGATTCTCAGCATACAGACTGCAGGGCCATTTGGCCACGCCCCCTCCGCACTGCCACAACCACACCCACTACCTCCTCCTGCTCACAGCATAGTTTGGTTGAGCAGGAGAGGTTCTTATTGGTGCACAGGCTGGCAGTGTGTTGCTGGCTCTGCCCCCTCCATGGCTGTGTGAGGAGAGAGTCGGCCCTAGCGCTGTGCTTTCTGTGTAGTGACTCACCTTCTGCTCAAAGTAAGTGCCCAAAGAGACTGCTCTGGGAAGTGTTGTGCTGCTGCCTGAGATACAGGAGGCTGGGGCTGCACTACAACCCCTCTTGTTTCACTGTATTGATACCCCGCCTCTTCACTCTACTTCACCCTCCTGTCCCTGTACTGCCCCCCCTGTTCTGCCCTCCTGCCCCCCCCGTCCCGCCCCCCCGTTCTGCCCTCCTGCCCCTCCTGCCCCCATCCCTGTACTGTCCCGCCTGTACTGCTCCTCCGGCCCGCCATCCCTGTACTGTCCCCCCCTGTACTGCCCCTCCTGCCCCCCCCCGTCCCTGTACTGTCCCCCCTGTACTGCCCCTCCTGCCCCCCGTCCCTGTACTGTCCCCCCCTGTACTGCTCCTCCTGCTTCCCCGTCCCTGTACCGTCCCCCCCTGTACTGCTCCTCCTGTCCCCCGTCCCTGTACTGTCTCCCCCCCTATACTTCCCCCCCGGCTCCCCCGTCCCTGTATTGTCCCCCCCTGTACTGCTCCTCCTGCTCCCCTGTCCCTGTACTGCTCCTCCTGTCCCTGTACTACTCCTCATGTCCCTGTACTGCTCCTCAGCCCATCCTGTCCCAGTTCTGCCCCTCCTGTCTCGGTTCTGCCCCTCCTGTTCCTGTTCTGCCCCTGTACGGCTCCCCCTGCCCCTCCTGCTCCCCCTGTACGGCTCCTCCTGCACGGCTCCTCCTGCCCCAGACCACAGTAACACGGCTGTTGTGTTGGCGCCGATCTGCGGGAGGGGGCGGGGCATAATGCTGGGATTTAAGTGGGTGTGGCTAGAGGCGTGTCCTTGTGTGATGTCATTTGTTTGGGTGTCGTCAGAGGCGTGGCCTGAAGTGTCCCTCTTTGCAATCTCTAAAAGTTGGGCGGTATGCAATACTGATCCTTCATAGAACAACAGAGAGGCTTCTAGAGCAATACTGATCCTCCACAGAATAATATAGAGGGTCCTAGAACAATACTGATGTTCCATAGAACATTCCAAAATGTTGAATCCAAAATGGGGCAACTTCTGGAAGGCTTCACCTGTTCTGGCACATGAGACATGGCAGCCATCAAAATCTGCATTCCAAAAGCCAAATAGCGCTCCCTCCCATTTACGCCCTGCCGTCCACCCAAACAGCAGTTTGCACCATGTATAGGGTACTACCGAACTTGAAATTAAACAACTTTCAGCTAAAATTGAAAATATTGGAAAAAAATTATTTTTTTAATTTTCACAGCCTAACGCTAAAAAAAATTGTGAAACATCTGTGGGGTAAATATACTCACTGCACCCCTGGATATATTCCTTAACGGGTGTAGTTTCCAATATGGCGTCTTTTTAGAGATGTTTATTAAGTTTTAGCCCCTTAGGGTGTCCGCAAACCTGATATTCTGCCTAAATAAAATCATATTGAAAATGAGACCCCAAAGTCCAGTAAGTACTCTTCCTACTTTGAATCTTGTAGTTGAGCCAAACAGCACAATAGGGCCACAGATGGGATATAAATCACAGCTACTGTCATAGAATATGCTGAAAAAATACGGCCAGAAATAAATAGAACGAGTAACGTTAACAAAAGTAATAAAACTTAACTTTTAAAAATAATTGCACAAAATGTTCATACTGGGAAAAATAGAAATCAAGGTTATGACTCACCACTCCAGACCGAACATAAGATGCAAAATGAAGTAATCCTCCAAAGTGAGGTTGATCAGCAGGATTCTCACAAAAATCACTCCAAGTATATCCCCTAATGTCTGGATATAATGGTCCTCCAATGCACAGACGTCTCCTCCAAGGTCTGTAAAGATTTGTCAGTGCTTCTGGGGTAAAGAAGACAATTTCTTACCCTGCACAATATGTCTCTGAAAAAGAAACTCTCCCTTAGTGGGGTAGATGCCCTGATAAGAGCAACGCCACATAATTAACCCTTACCTCACTCTATTTCTCACTCTGTGAAAATAAATTAAATTATACACTCCATATGCGTTTCATCCAGGGGACTCGTCAGTGGGAAAGAAACTACACCAAGTGAAAAAAACAAAATAATTGAGGTAAGGTAATCCTGTGTATGACACAATGGGCCACTACTGAGGAGTCAAATATAAAAGGGTGGAGTCCCCCCAGCTCCACCCCCAAAAACCCCAACCATTATATTGTATGCATGTTCTGGGTTTAAGAGATAATATATCTACTTCCTATGTGGTCATAACCATAAATGCACAGAAGCGTATATAATATAGTAACCCAATCCAATCACATCTTATTTTACTCACATGTAATCTGAATTGTAATTGGGGAACTTTGATTGATAAACAGATCCATAAGGAGATCTGTAATATCTCTGGTATATGAAGGTAGGACTGTAACAAAATAATACCCTATTTATATAAATGCCTGCATTCTGTGTGATGTTTCCCACTCAGAACACTATCAGACATCCCTTTAGTGGATTCGTTCCCTTATGAATGTAAGGGAGATAGTAGAATGTGTGCTGAGAGAGCGTGGATACAAAAATTCAAATTCTGACCTCAATCAAGGCCGGATACAGGATACTTTTTAATTCGCTTAGATACCTCATGGTAGGGTTGTCCTTCAATATCTCATAACAATTGATGTCTTTGCTTATAAATCACTCCAATTCATTATCACAACGTTCCCCCCTTTACATGAGGGTTTGATGGTAATATTATCGTTCTTTTCAAGGGATAAAAGGGCCCATCTTTCAGCCCTACTCAGATTGTTTGATATAGATTCTATTTTAACCTTAAGGTCCTGTAGATTTTTGGTTACAATCTCCAAAAATGAGTCTATGTTGGTATGACCCTCCACAGGTAGCATTCTTTTACTCTTGTTAGGCTATGTTCACACGGCTTATTTGTGGGGCGTAATTACGCCCCGCAATTATGCCGTGTGGACGGGGGCGGGAGCGGGGGGCTGGCATCTTGCCGGCCCATAGACTATCATTGCTAGCGGCGCGAATACGCCGCTAGAAAATGACATGTCACTTATCTCCCCCCACGGCGGATTCGCCGAGCAGGGAGAGGAGACGTAATCCATAGTTCCTTTATGAGAACTGTGGATTACCGTAATGACTGGGACGTATTCCAGCCGTAATTCGCGCAGTACGGACTGAAATACGACTGAAATACGCCGTGTGAACATAGCCTTATGTAAGGAGGTAAAAGGACCCAATCCTGGTGGTTTATCACCTTCTACAGACAAAGACTGCAAAGTCCTTAACCTTACCAAATCTTGGTTTTCAAGTCCTAAAGCAAGACAGTCTTTTAAATCCTTCTTGTGGTAAATCTTAGCCCACTTAACCTTTCTAATGAGTAGGTTAATGACCTTAACCCAATCAAGGGCATCATACCTTGCTGTGGGTACAAAGGATAAACCTTTCTTAAGGACATTAGGTTCCTCCATGGAAACATGATAGTTAGATATATTAATGACTTGCAATTCATCGGAGGTATCTTTTTGCATTGGAATTGTTTCGAAGATTGTTGTTTCTGTTGACCTAAAAAAGACGTGACCAAAACAGAGGGAGCACAGGCTGACTAGGAGGAAGCCACCTGCAAGGAACCCATGTTTAGATTTTACTGGCCCTAAATTATGTGGAAATTTTGCTGACCCTGTGTACTGGGAAAAGTATTCCCCATACTGAGCCCTGAATGCCATTGTTGTCTCTATTTCCACCAAAGCGTCTCCTACCCCTCCCTTGTCTAAAGGAACCGCTTTTTTCTATGTCTGATAATTCCGCCTCACATGAAGATATATCTGTCTTGTATTCCTTCCCCGTTATTGGATCTTTGTATGGAATTATAGACCTTACGTTCTTTGAAATCCAGTAAATCCCTGAAAAGTAGGTTATGTTTCCATTCCTTGAAAAACAGCAGAATCTGGGGAATCAATATTAAGTTGCATTTCCCTAGTCACATCTCTCGTGTTCCTTTGAATAATGGATTACAACTGAAAATCTACAAAAACAAAAAGTGAAATTTCACCTTCAAAGGGTTAAAACAAATTCCCTAAACACTGTTGTAAAATTTTAAGGGTGTGTAGCCTTAGATATATTTAAGGGGGGTACTAACTACGGGCCCCTCAGAGCCACATCAGAAAGGATGGTCCCTAAAAAAATGTTTTTTGAAAAATATTGTTGAAAAGGGAAAAAGGATACTAAATTTTAAGCCCCAAATGTCGTAAAAAAAAAAAGACTTTTAAAAAAAAGTGATCCCAACCTCGTAAAAAATTTGGTGATTAGTTAAAAAATTATTTTGAGGGGAATAATATCTTTAACAACAAAAATTTTTTGGATTTTGAAATTTTTAAAAAATTTCGGGTATTTTGAATTTTTCACAAATAAAAAAGGGATTGTTTGGACTAAAATTTTTACTAACTTAAAGCCTATGTGAAACAGAAAAATTACTAAATCCCGGAAGGGAAAAAGTTCAAAAAATTATTCTCAATAAAAGGGCACATGAAAATTTAGTAACGGGGGTTCTGTGGAAGGAAAAAACTGCTGTGGTGTAAGGGGTTTTTAAAAGGGGCATATTTCATGTTGTCACATGAAAATATATACTAAAATTTTTACAAAAAATGTGAGGGGTGTACTCACTTTTGTGAGATACTGTATATTTCTTAACCTCAGACCATCTCTTAAAGAAACAGCTAAAGGCCATGCAGGCCTTGGTTTTCTAGTTTATGTGGGGCTCCAGGAGACACGAAATTTAAAAAAAAAAAGTCAGCTGGCAGGGAAAAAGGATGCGGAAAGGGGTTCCCCACACACGAAATATTATGGCTGCCAACTGGGCGGATACCTGCATGGTCCACTCTATGCGTTTCTTAAAGGGGCTGAAATAGAAAAATTAGGTGCTCCCACAATCTCAATTCCATGTTATGGGCTACCTCAAAAATATCAGGGGAGTTACCCACTGTTGGGACCCATTCGACTGACGAGAGAGATATGGAATCGATGCGCCAAAAAATTTGGGTTGGGCTCACCTTCTTCTGCAATGACCTCCTTTCTCTTCAACCCCATGTTCCCTGCTAGCCTAGAGGGATTATCTATGAAGCCTTGGCATGATAAATGGCTTTTTAGGATAGTCGACATTATTGATCATAGCACATTGCAAATTTTCCCATTCCACTCGCTACAGGAACGGTTCCAGCTGCCAGATACTAGCTATTATTCTTACCTGCAAATTGTCCACTTCTCTAGATCAGTATTGGGTACTTCTAAAGTTTCCCGACCGACCAAATTTGAACTATTGTATAAGCTCTGGGCGACAAACAGAGGACTGATATCCCAAATTTACTCAATGCTGCTGAACCCAAGCCCTGCAAAGCCCCTCAGACACCCCTACATGGGGAAGTGGGAACATTTTTTAGACAAACGGCTGTCTAACGAAGAGTGGCGGATGATATGGCAGAGAGCTAATCAGACATCTCAATGTACTTTATACAAAGAAAATCAATTTAAAATCCTTATGCTGTGGTATCACACTCCATTCTTATTACATAAATTGAATCCTGGGATCCCGGACAGGTGCTGGAGAGGTGGAGGGAGAGATGCGACAGTATTTTTACATTTTCTGGGAATGTCCCTTGATAGGGAACTTCTGGAGACAAGTGAAGACGTTGGTTGTAAATGTCAACGGAGCTAAGCTGCCCATGGTACCTATCTGTTTCCTACTAAACATGCAATTCCCCTCAGTTAGAAAAAGTATGTTACATTTGATTTTACATATCTTAACGGCGGCTAGATGCCTCATATCCTCCTTTTGGAGACGTACTACTATCCCCACACTGGAGGATTTAATTCTAAGGCTTAGGGAAGTAAGATTAATGGAACAACTTACTGCCTCTTTGAATGATAACCTGAATGGATTCGAAGAGATTTGGTCTCTGTGGGATTCATTTGAGGTCTACCGAGGACTCTAGAGAGGCATGGAACAGAAGTGGGTACTTCTCCAAATGCCCTCTGAGTTTGGAAATTCATGCCTATCAGCAATAATGTTAGTTACCCCCATCCTTATATGTCGTGTCTTTTGTATACTTGTTGGTACAGATGTTTTATCATATTGTCTTCCATTACTAATCTCACAAAGGTTTTACACACTCCGAGTACTAAAATACTGGGGACCTTAAGATATACTCTTCAGAAGGTTATTGTTATTTACAATATTTAGACCTTGTACGCTGAATTTGTTGTATTCAGTAATATAAGTTGAAGTTCTGACAACCATAAGAAGTTATAACTAGGTGGTTGTCACGGATGCCCCTGCGACCCTCTTGCCGGGTCGCAGGCGCATCCGTTCCCAGATGCCGAGCGGCGCCCCGTCCCGCACATCGGGTCCGGGGTCCGCTCACCCCCCTGCCCATGCCAGCGTACACTTACCCAGCCACGCTCCTGTCCGGTCCGTCTCTGTCACTCGGCGCCACTCCCTAGGGCGCGCCGGCAGTGTCAGATTTAAAGGGCCAGTACACCGGTAATTGGCTATTGCCGGTCAGTGCCCCTATTTAAGCCTGCCTCTTCCTGGCAGCCTTGCCGGATCTTTAGTGCTCATTGCCTATCAAGAAAGCGTTCCAGAAGCCTAGTCTTGTCTACCGTGTACCGAACCGCTTGCCTACGTTTACTGACCACGATTCTCTGCCGCCTGCCCTGACCTTCTGCCTGTCCATGACCACAAACCATAGCCGCCTGCCTCAACCTGCTGCCTGTCCCCGACTACGAGCCTGCCTGCCGATTCTGCACCTCGCCTACCCTTGGCCGCCACCGCAAGCAAGTTCCGCCAGTGGAAGCGACCTGGTAGATTCCCGCCGCAGCAAGTCCATCCCGCTTTGCGGCAGGCTCTGGTGAATACCGGGACCTACTTAGATTCCGCTCCCTGGTGTGGGCTTCCACCATCGCTTGCGGTGGTCCAGGGGATCCACTACTAGACCGTGACAGTGGTTTTTGTTATATACAGCAACAAGACTTTATAATCTGAAATTGTTGTTTTCAGTAATGTACCTTACAGTTTTAATGACCTTAAGATGTTTCGATTAGGCAATTTTTGTTATATTCAACACTAAAACTTCATAATATGTAATTGATTTATTCAGTGATATATGTTAACGTTAAGCTCAAATTTTGGAATACGGTTTTATTACACATGTATTGTGTTATACTTTTTTGAAACTTAATAAAAACACAGTTAAATCAAAGAAACAGCTAGTACATTTAATTAAATACTAGATGGAGTCACTGAAGGCCTAAAAGACTTAGATATGTATACTTTAACAGGGATCTAATTCTCTGTCCTCCAAATTGTGTGCCCCTGTGCTTAAACCTCCCTTTTTCACCATTCCTCTGAAACACAGCATAGGTGATAAATACCAGATTGCAACTCTCTCCCCCCTCCATGATTATTAAAACTAAAGTCTATGGGACTGAGAAAAAGAGCTCTACAAACGGCTATTATCATCAGTCACATAGACTATAAATGAAATTGAAGGAAAACTCTTAAAACATAATCAAGCAACTTTAATAACCCATGAATTTGTAAAGTGCTGCGGAATATGTTGGCGCTATTGAAATAAAGTTTATTATTATTATTATTATTATGTGTTGCGGAGCTCTCTTTTCTAAGAATATCACCATTGATAAGTCTCTCTGTGGTAAATATGCCCAAAATGTGTTTTTTTTTTGTAGCGCTTGATGATCAGTACCAGGCCCGGACTGGCAATAGACACAACCGAATGTCCGGGGGCTGCCAGGCTCGGATTGCCCACCGGGGGGGCTGGTGATTCTTCTCCCGGTGGGCTCCGGGTTCCACTGCAGAACCCTGGCGCAGCTACAGGGGCCGCAGCATTCACATTTGTGACCGGGCCCTTGACCCAACATTCGCAGCAGCTAGAGATGGGCGAATTTCCCGAAATTCGGTTCGTTCACTTCGCCGATTTCTCGGCAAAAAATAACATTCCTTCCGAATTACTTTGGGACAAATCACGTTAAAAAACAGCTATTTCCAGGCTGCACAGAGCCTGCAGGGTGCTGTAGAACGCTGTGCCATGCTTAAATATGCAGAGGGAGCTTGGTTTGGTCTTCATACAATGTTGTGTTTTAGTATGACACGCAGATGACTGCCGACGCTCTTAGAATCGCTTCACTATAACATTCCCTGGGCATTTAAGAGGGCAAAACTGACCAAAAAACTGAAGGGGGAATGTAGCCTGATAAAGTCATGGCAGCGACAGCTGGAAAAAAACAAGCTGAGGGCTCAGGTGGCAACATCAGTTACAGAGTGTGGAGGTGACGGCGGAAGCCACAGCAGCATGAGGTCAGACAGTGGCACAATGATATTCTGGAGGTGGCAAAAACAGGAGTAGGCCACAGAGTGGCACAATGACACAGTGTGTAGGTCACGGCATCAGCCACAGCAGCAGCATGAGGTCAGACAGTGGCACAATGACAGTGTGTAGGTCACGGCAGCAGCCACAGCAGCAGCATGAGGTCAGACAGTGGCACAATGACACAGTGTGTAGGTCACGGCAGCAGCAGCAGCATGAGGTCAGACAGTGGCACAATGACATTCTGGAGGTTGCAAAAACAGGAGTAGGCAACAGAGTGGACAATGACACAGTGTGGAGGTCAACGCAGCAGCCACAGCAGCAGCATGAGGTCAGACAGTGGCACAATGACACAGTGTGTAGGTCACGGCATCAGCCACAGCAGCAGCATGAGGTCAGACAGTGGCACAATGACAGTGTGTAGGTCACGGCAGCAGCCACAGCAGCAGCATGAGGTCAGACAGTGGCACAATGACACAGTGTGTAGGTCACAGCAGCAGACGCAGCAGATGAGGTCAGACAGTGGGCACAAAACATTTTTGGAGGTGGGAAAAACAGGGGTAGGGAAAAGAAGGGACAATGACACAGTGTGGAGGTCAAGGCAGCAGCCCAGCGACATGAGGTCAGACAGTGGCACAATGACCCTTCTGGAGGTGCAAAAACAGGAGTGGCCCCGGTGGGACAATGAAAAAGTGTGTAGGTCACGGAAAAAAGCCACAACACATGAGGTTTTAGCAGTGGCCAATGAACAGTGTGTAGTTCAGGTAGAAAAACCACAGCGCAGCTGAGGTAACAGTGGGACAATGACACAGTGGTAGTTTACGGCATCAGCCCCGGCAAAACAGCATGAGGTCAGAAGTGGCACAATGACATGTGTAGGTCACGGCAGCAGCCACAGCAGCAGCATGAGGGCAGGGGACAGTGGCACTTTTCCAGTGTGTAGGTCACGGCGCAGCCCAAAAAGCAGCGCATGAGGTCGAAGTGAAAAATGACACAGTGTGTAGGTCATGCACAGCCCCAAACAGCAGCATGGGTCAAAAGTGGGACAAAAGACACAGTGTGTAGGTCACGGCAGCGCCACAGCCCCAGCATAGGGCAGACAGTGGCACAATGCCGTGGTAGGGGAAAAGGGAGCAGCCACGCCACATGAGGGCAGACATGGCACAATGACACAAATTGTAGGCCGGCAGCACCACAGCAGCGCAGAGGCGACATGGCACAATGACAAGTGTGTTAGGTCCGCAGAGCCCAGAGCAAGCATGAGGTCAACAGTGGACAAGACATTTGGAGGGGCAAAAACAGGAATGGCCCCCGATGGTACAAAACAGAGTGTGTAGGTCGCCGCAGCAGCCAAGCAGCAGCAGAGGTCAGACAGTGGCGCAAAGACACAGTGTGCAGGTCCCCCCAAACAGCAGCTTTGAGGGAGACAGTGGCACAATGAAATTTGGAGGGGCAAAAAAAAGGGGTAGGCCCCCAAAAGGTGGGACCCAAGACACAGTGGGGTCCCCGGCAGCAGCCACAGAGCAGCATGAAGGGGGAGACATGGACAATGACACAGTGTGTAGGGCACGGCAAACAGCAGCATGAGGGAGACAGTGGCACAAGGAAAAATTCTGGAGGTGGCAAAACAGTAGTAGGGGCCCCTGAGTGGGACAATGACACAGTGTGTAGGTACGGGAGCAGCCACAGCAGCAGCATGAGGTCAGCAGTGGCCAATGACTTTTTTGGAGGTGGCAAAAAAAAAGGAATGCCCCAAGGTGGGACAATGACACAGTGTGGAGGCACGGCAGCCCCCAACAGCACGCAAAAAGGTCAGACAGTGGGACAATGACACGTGTGTAGGGTCACGGCAGCAGCCACAAAAGCAGCATGAGGGAGACATGGGACAATGACATTCTGGAGGTGCAAAAACTGGAGTAGGGCCCAGAGGGGGACAAATACAGAGAGTGGAGGTGACGGGGGCAGCAGCATGAGGTCAGACGTGGACAATGACATTCTGGAGGTGGGCAAAACAGGTAGGCCCCAGATGGGGCCCCCAATACAGAGTGTAGTCATTTTGGAGCACCAAGAAAAGCATAGGTCAGCCAGTGGCACAATGAAATTTTTTTTGGAGGTGGAAAACAGGGGGTAGGCCACAGGGAGTGGGCAATTTAACAGTGTGGAGGTCACGGCAGACCACAAAAGGCAGCGGGGGGTCAGGACATGGCAACATGCCCAAAATTTTGGAGGTAGCAAAAAAAAAGGAATGGCCACGAGTGGCACAATGACACAGTGTAGAGGTGACGGCAGCAGCCAAAAAGCAGCAGCATGAGGCCAGAAAGTGGCACAATACATTCTGGAGGTGGCAAAAACTGGAGAAGGCCACAGAGTTTTTAACATCATCCCAAAAAAAACAAACCCAGCTCCTACTTGCGGCGGCTGATGTATCCAGGGGGAGATTTTTTAAAGCAGGTGCAGCCCGGGCTTTATTTAAAATTCACCCTTTTTAAAATTTGCATTTTCATTAAAATCCATCCCAATTTTCCCCACAAACAGGGGCCCCCTTTCCCCCCAAGGGTTCGATAGAATGGAGCCCAAAACTGCCGACGGGGTTTGGGGTTTCACACCCCCTTTTATTTCATGGCAAATTTGGTGTTTCCTCTCCTTTTATTTGGCCCTTTTGGGGTGTATGCAATGGGTTCCCTTTTAAAAATTAAAAAAAAATTTTTTTTTTTTTTGTTTTTTTTTTTTTTTTTTTTATATAAGTTTACAATATAAAAAAACCCCTTATTTTTAAAATTTCCCAATTCGCTAAAAACCTACCCACTGCTCAAAATCTATATACTATTTTTTAAATGGAAATTAAAAATTGTCCGACGAGTGTTTAAGCCCTAGGGCTCTGGTATCCAGGGGGAAAAAATCCCAGGCCCCCCTAGTGGGAGTTTCCTTTTAAAAATCACCCCCTTTGTTGTCTTGTATACCTGTTCATCCCTATTATGGTGAGTGTTTTCAGATCCCCCTTTGTTTTATTTCTGGAAGTTTTTGGGAGACTGTGAGGTTTTGAATTTTCTTTTTTATCAACACCGACTTTTATGTCCCCTAAACAAACCCTTTGAGGGGGCCACTGTGCAACCAAAATTTTTGGGGAAACCTTTGCAATTTAAAAAGCCTTTTTAGAAAAAATCACTGATTTTGTTTTTTGCAATTGAAAAAAGTTTTTAAATTTTGGGGAAAAATTTTATTGTTGGAGTAAGAAGAAAAGGCGTTGTTTTTTTCACATTTTTGCACGTTTTGCTTTATTTATCCCCGAACCCATAAAATTCCCTTCAATTTAAACCACGTATTTGGGTTTGGGGTTTGTTGTGTCCCGGGAAAAAAATGGGTTTGGCAAGTGACCCCTTATTTTTGGGGCTTTTCGGGAAAACAAATTTTAAAGTTATGTTGAAACAAACTTTTAACGTTTGTTTGGGGCATACAAAAGGGGAAAAGGGGTGTTTTTATTTGTTTACTATTCGATTATATTGGTTATTTAAGTTTGTTGAAATGTTTTTCCCCTGATTTTTTGTTCTTTCCCTTCCTTGTTTTTTAACAAAAAAATTTTGGTTTCTTTCCATTTTTTTTAAACCTTATGGATGTTTTGTCTAAAAGTTGTTGTGGGGGAAGTCTCTCTCTGGGGGTTTGTACGATGTTTATTTTTTTGTATAAAAAAATCGGGCCTCTGGGTACTATTCCCTTTTTTGCTTGATAAGCTCACCTATGGGATTTTTTTTATGACATGGGAGGGGTGACAGGGAGTTGGCTCAAAGTTTGTATTTTATGCATGGGCTTTTGGGTATGGTTTAATGCTGTTTTTTTCCATCCTCTCCACCTATTTAAAGTGAACCCAGGTAATTCGGGGACTTTTTTTGATGTTCAAAATTTAATTTTAAACCCTTTATGGTTTTTCTTTTAATATATTCAATAAAATCTTTCCCCTGGGTTTTTTCCCCCCCCTTTCCCGATAAAAAATCAAATCATCTATAAATTTTGGGAGTACCATTTTATAAAATTTAACAAAGGGTTTGGGTTGGGGAAATTAAATAAAAATTTTTTCTCTTCCAAGAGAACATATAGATATTGGAAAAAAGGGGTGAGAAACGCGGCCCCCATAGAACCCCCTGAAACTTGGGTAGTTTTAACTCTTATAAAACATGAAAAAAATTATTCCCCAAAAAAAATTTTTATGCCAATACTATAAACATTGTTTCCTTTAGTTTTAATTTTAATGAACTGGATGGGAAAAATTTCCGAAAGACTGGGAGGGCCTGGCTGTGGGGGTGCGGGGGTAAAATTTCCCCACCCCCTCACATGAAAAACCAGGCCCCCCCCGTGGGCCCAAGGAACATCTCCCCATGGTTTTTTAAACTAACTGTTTAGTGCCCAAAGGAAAACCCAGGAAACCCCTTGGGGACTATAGGTTTTTAACTTTTACTTTAAACCCATCGTCCAGGTGCTCTTTTAAAGTGACCCAAATTTCCTGAGCGAGGGGCCCCGGAAAGGGGGGGGGGAATCCCCCTTATGCACCTTCGGCATTTGCGTGAAAAAAATGGGCATTTTTGGATTGTCAATGATCATTTTTCACCCCAACTGGGTTGTGGAAACTCCCATCTTAACCCCTTTTTTCCTAAAAAGGTAATTAAAAACCTTTTTAACAAACAAAATTTTGGGATCATTTTGAACCTGTCTTACTTGGATGTATCTGACAAGAGAAGAAAAAGAAATTCTCGTCGATACAGATCCCTGTCCAAAGCAAAAGGGCTCCCCCTTTGTTGCTTGTTTTAAAAACCAATCTGTCATTTTTTGAAAGGATCTTTGGGGGCTTTTGTTCTTGTATGGGGAAGATTTTCCCCCCTTGTAAGTAAGGATTGCTGAAAAATTTAAAAGAGTAAATCTATTAAATTCCTCTATTTATCGGGGAAAATTTTCCATGGTAAAAAGTCTAGAGTGTAATGGATAAAAAATTTTCATTGTCACTAAAAAAGGATTGTCTAAAATTTAGACCTGCCGATTGAAAGGATTTGGATCGTTTCCCCAAGTGTCTCAAATGGTGATGCTAATCAACTCCTGAAAAATTTGGGCAGGGTTATCCTATAAAAATTTTTCCTGTTTACCTTTATTTTAGCATTTGTATTGTTCAAATTTTTCAAGGGACATGGGTTTAGAAAAATGATTTTTGCAGGGGTTGCCTCCCCTATGGGTTTTTTAAGTCTAAAAGGTTTTTTTAACTAAAAAATTTTTCTGTGGGGGAAAACCCCAAAAACCTTTGTTAAAATGATTATATTTTCCCGACAATATTTGACGGGAAAGTTTTCACAATGATGAAAAAAATTTCCTTATTCTTCGGGTCTCCCCCCAAACCTTTTCCCTCCGAGGTTTGAGCCCCCCCCTCCTCCTCTTCCGTTTTTTGGGGGTTGTTCGACTTTTTTAAATTTGAAAGCTCCTGACTACGATTGTTGGTTTTTTCCCCCCTCTTTTGGGTTTTTGTTTCTTTGGGTCCCCAATCAGAGTTCGAGGAATTTGGGGTTCATCACTATATGTTCCTTGTATATGTTCCCCAAGTGTTTTATAAGGAAAAGGTCGGTGCCCTTTAAAAATTGGAAAAAATAAATCCCTTTCCTAGATGATTGATAGGAGGGTTTGGGTTTTTTGAGTATAGGTTTGGGGCCCTGATTGAAAATTTTCTCCCCGGTATTTACTGAATTGTTAGCTAGTCCCGTACATCCCCTTTTTTATTTACTTTGGGTTTCGTCTTGATAATTTCCATCTTTGTTTACGCAAAATTTTGTTTTTTTTTTGGGTTAAACCCCTTCATATGTATATGTGAATTTGTTTGGGTTGGGTAGTTGTTTTGGTATTTTGTTCTTTTTCTTGTGCTATTTTGACTTTTTTGTTTCGCCAGTTGTTTTTGTTCATTTCCTTGATCAGGGTCCATAAGATTTCCAAAAAGCATTTTGATAAAATTTTTTAACCCAAAAGGGGGGTCCCGGTTTCATGTGAAGTGGGTGGCTTTTTTCCCCCGCCCCCCCCCCACAGCCCGGCCCCCCCAGTTTACAGGACTTTCTATCCAATTCAGTAATTATACTAAAGAAAACAGGGTGTTTATAGTATGGGATAGAATTTTTGTTTGGGGAATAATTTTTTCATGTTTTTATAAGGTTATTACTACCCGTTTCAGGGGCTTCTTGGGAGCGCGTTTTTTTCCCTTTTTTTAGCCAATATTATATGTTCTCTTGGGGGGGGGAAATTTTATTTAATCCACAACAAAAACCCTTTGTAAGTTTTTATAAAAAGGTACTCCAAAATTTAAGATGTTTGTTTTTTATTGGGTAGGGGAAAAAACCGAGTGAAAATTTTATTGAATAATTTTAAAGACAAATAAGGGTTTAAAATTTTTCTTTTTAAAAATCAAAAAAAAATTGAATTACCCGGTGTACGTTTATTTTGGGGGGGAGAGGATGGAAAAATCAGCATTAAACCCTAAAAAAAAGCCCATGCTTTGAAAAACAATTTTAAGCCAACCACGCACCCCCCCCATGTTCATAAAAAAATGCCTTTTAAAGGGGGCTTATAGAGCAAAAGGAATAGTACCCCAGGGCCGAGTTTGTTATACAACAAATAAACTCTGTACAAAACCCCAGAGAGAGAGGCTTTCTCAAAAAAACTTTTAGACAAAGCTATCCCCTAAAGGGGGGAATAAAATGGAAAGAAACCAATTATTTGTTAAAAAAAAAAGAGGAAAAGGGTGAGACAAAAAAAACAGGGGTTAAACATTCTCAACCAAAACTACCCGTAACCAATTAATCGAAAAAAGTAAAACATAATAAAAAAACATCTACCCAAATTTTTTTTGTCAAAACAATCGAAATTTAAAAGTATTTTTTACAAAAATAAATAAGAAATTTTTTTTCCAAAAAAAGCCCCCACAAAAGGGTCACGTGTGTCACCCGGGTTTTTTCGTGACACAACATCCAAGCCAAAGTACGTGGTTAAAACTTGAAGGGGTTTCATGTTGGGGCAAAAAAATATGCAAAAAAGTGCAAAAAATTTTGAAAAAAAAAACGGCCCCTTTTCTTCTTTTCTCCAACAATAAAGTTTTTCAAATTAAAAGCTTTACAATTGCCCAAAACAAAAATCAGTGATTTTTCTGATTTGGCTGGGGAAAATTGCAAAGGGCAATATGTTTGGGTTTCCCCTTTGTGGCCCCCCCAAAGTTTGTTGTTAGGAGACATTTTGTGGGGTGTTTTATAAAATTAGAAAAAATTCAAAACCCCAAGGCCCGTCTCCAAACACTTCTCAGAAAAACACCCAAAAGGGGATCTGAAAAACCCCTCACCATAATAGGCATAGAAAGGGATTTCAAGACAAAAAGGGGGAGGGGATTTACACGGAAACTCCTAGTGGGGGGCCTGGTGGATTTTTTCCCCCTGGTTTCCCGATTCCCCCAGGGGGTTTTAAAAACTCCCCAGGGGCATTTTTAATACCATTATTAAAAATTTGTATTAAAATTTGAGCAGTTGATAAAGGGTTTTAGCGGAATGGAAATTTAAAAAATAAGTGTTTTTTTTATATTGTAAACTGATATAAAAAAAAAAAAAAAAAAAAAAAAAAAAAAAATTTTCTTAATTTAAAAGGTACCCATTGCATTCCCAAAGGTCCCATATAATGGGAGGGAACCCCATGGGAAAAATTAGCCTGGGAAGGGGCTTTTGACCGAAAAAGCTTCGAAATTGGTCCCCCAAACCCCATCTGAACCCAAATTTGGGGGTTTAAGGGTTTTCTTGTTTGTGGGGAAAATTGTATGGATTTTTTAAAGAAGTTTAAAATTTAAAAATTTTGGTGATTTTTTATTTGCCCGGTCTGCACCTGCTTTTAAAAACAAAAATTTTCTCCCGGATACTCACTGGCCCCCAAGTAGGAGCTGGTTTGTTTGTTTGCATGATGTATGGACTTGGGGCTGTGGGGGGGGCGCCCTGAACCCATAGCTCATAGCGAGATTCCCGGTGAGCTGTTGTTGTTTTTTGTTTTTGTTTTTCTGATGTGTAGGCCACAGAGTGGCACAACGACAGAGAGTGTAGGTGACGGCGGCAGGAGCAACAGCATGAGGTCAGAGAGTGGCACAATGACACAGTGTGGAGGTCACGGCAGCAGCCACAGCAGCAGCATGAGGTCAGACAGTGGCACAATGAAATTCTGGAGGTGGCAAAAACAGGAGTAGGCCACAGAGTGGGACAATGACACAGTGTGTAGGTCACGGCAGCAGCCACAGCAGCAGCATGAGGTCAGACAGTGGCACAATGACACAGTGTGTGGAGGTGGGTGGCAATACCAGTCCCTGGTAAAGATGGTTGGTGGCAGATGGAGAAACTGTCAGCAGATCTGTGGCATCAGGCGGGTGGCGGCATCAGAATAGTGGCTGAGGCAAGGTAGTTTAAACCCCAGACTCATTTCTCACAGTTTGGGTGAGGCGTCATGGCTGATGTAGTCTGACGCCTAAGGCATTGGAGTTGTGGAAACCCGGGCCCCGATCCACGCCTTATTCATCTTGACAAAGGTCAGTCATTCCACATTTCCCGTGGACAAGCGGGTTCTCCTTGGGGTAACGATGGCCCCCGCCACACTGAACACTGGCTCTGATGCCACACTACTGGCCGGGCAGGACAGCTTCTCCACTCCAAACTCGGCAAGTTGCGGCCACACATCCAGTTTGGCTGCCCAGTAGTCCTGCCTCCATCTCCACTGTATACTGCCACGGTGCTTGCGGGTCATCTGCCTCGTCTTCCTCATCTCCATCTTTACCTCCTCCAGCTGCTCCTGCCTCCCCCTCTCTTGTCACCCGGGTAGAAAATCCACTCATTTCAACCAGACAATGCTTTGCCCCCAATGTCCTCCTCCTCCTCCTCCTCCATTCAGTCCCCCAAAGGACTCTGTGGCTGCAAGATGTAGTCGCCAACGTCTCCAGTCCCCGCCAGACAGATTTTTACAGCATCTGTTCCAGGACATGAAGCAGTGGAATGACGTTATTCATCCCGTAGTCCTGGCGACTGACAAATAACGTGGCCTCCTCGAATGGCCTCAACAAACGGCAGGTGTCATGCATGAGCTTCCACTGGCTGACATCAAAGTCACACAGGGGAGGAACTGGAGTAAATGTCCGCCTGGATCATCAAAAAAATCGTTAATGGCCTTTCTCTGTTCATACAGTCGGTTTCCCAAAATGTGCAGGCTGGAATTCCAAGGGTGGAAAACATCGCATATCAGAGTGTGTTGGGGGAGGGCCGTTCTGCCGCTGCAACTCGAGGGGGTGTTCCTGGCTTTGTAGGAATGGATGAAGTGCATGCACAGTTTCCCGGCCATTTTTCAGAATCTTCTGAAGATGGTGGAAGACTTCAGGAACCTTTTCACAACAATTAAAACAGTGCACCATGCAGGGCGCATGGCCATCCCCCCTGGTCAGCGTGGCACATGTTCCTCCCATTGCCCCGTCCCCGGTTCCCGATTTGCATTTGGGCGCGGAGAAAGCCACACATCGATTTCTTGCTGCATAGCGGAGCTTCCCTCCCTGCTTTCTTCGTTCCCCGAGGAAGCGGTTAGAACTGGTGCCCCCCCGCTGTGCCTACACATGGGATTGTGGGCAGTACTTGTGGAGGCTGAGATGTGGTGGTGGTGGAGGGGGAGAAGGGGACATTGGCGCAGGAGCCGCAGTTTGACAACGGGGAGGAAAAAGCGGTTTCCCTGCCCCAAGTTGGTGTGCTGGGCCGGAAGCAATTCCCCAGTGGGGCCGTAAGGACATGTACTGGCCCTGACGTTTACGCTCAGACGTCCGCGCGCCGTGACCTTAATAAACCGGTAAGTAAGGTGGCCCACCCTTTTTTTACATATTTTTAAGTGCTGGTTGCCTTTTTTGGAAAAAAAATTTAAGGTTGGAACCTCCCCCCGGTCGGAAAAAGCCATTAGTTCTTGAAAAGGGGCAAATCCACCATTTGGAAAGGGAAGGGGAAGCGCACAACAACTTGGAAGGAGTACGGTCAGCTTCTGCCCCTTGGATAGTTGGGCGCCCTATGTTGTCTCTTTTCAATCGCCTCGTGAAAGATGCTGGCGCCGTGAGTAGCGGGGGGGCAGGGGCATCTGGACCGGGGGGATTATGCAAAGGAAAAAGCTCCCCTTTTGAGGGTGGTGAGCCTTGATGGCTGCAATGGCAAAGAGGCCACTGGGCGTGCTGCGCGGGGGGCAGGATGGCCCCCCCTTCTGAGCACGTTTCTCCCAGGCCCCCGGATGGTGACGCTGCTGTGTTGAGAGGGGCCCTGGGCCCCAACATTTGCTCCCTGGCCTTCACTTTCTTTTAAAATTTACATATACCCATATTGGCTCCTCCGGGCTTAGAAAAAAAGCCACACCGCCCATTTTGGATTTTACCCCCAAGCTCCGCACTGATGAACTGCGCCGCTGCCTCGCTAGCCCTGTCCGCACTTTCTTGGACCCTGCGAAACGGGTTTTTTTACCCCTTGCCGCTTGGGCCCCGACCTCCACTGCGCATCCTGCTGACCACGGCCACAACCCCTTGTGGGCGCCCCTGCCGACGGCAAGTGACCCTTTTCCCGACATGTGAAGCCCCTTTCCCCACCGGTCCAAAGGGGGGTCGGCTACATCTTCTATTTGGTTTCATCGTCACTGCTGTCCTCTCACCGGTCTTGGGATGCGAGGGGGATCCCCCAAACATGACCTCCCATCCACTCTCAACATCTATACTTTGCCCCTACTGCAAGAGCGGGGATATTTGGCCCCCTTTTGCTGCCCCCGGGAGTGCTGACTGCCCCCCTCAAATTTTTCATCCCCGTATATGTGGCGCTGAGCCCCGACCCCATAGTAGTCTTGGCTGAGGGAACCGGTGGAAAGAGGTGGGTTTAGGAAGGGAGGGCCCGACCGCTCCCCGGCCATGCCAATAAGGGTTGTGTCTGACGTTCCCACCCATTTGGCTGGGGGTTTTCGATGTCATTGGGGGGGAAATGGATGACCCAGTCAAAATCAAGAACCATTGGGGG
>JAODAL010036542.1:0-41544 GCA_025379985.1 Phyllomedusa bahiana
GAAAGTCATAGGGGGACGAGAGAGTTTTTGTGGGAACAGGACTGGTGAGGTACTGCTACTGGCGGACGCCCCCGGCGGCAGGGCAGCAGAGACAGGGACACGGCCATGTCCGCAGCTCACCATGGGAGCCGCAGCATGGATTGTGACAGTCGTCTTCTCTGATGAGCCGTTCTCTTCTCTGATAAGTTGTTCTCTTTCCCTTTTTCTTGTCCATCTGCTCTAAACCGGCATGACAACTTCTCCCAGACACAACTCTTCTCTGTAGTATTTAGCAAACATCTTAGACTCCTCACTTTTCCAGCAATTCCCTAACAATTCCTACCTCTGTACAAACTTCCCATCTATAGCGCCCTAAATGGTAAAAATTACCCCTTTTGCCGCTAATGGTAAAAGTGCCGCCAAATGGTTATGGGGCTCCCATTTGTGCACCATTTTAGCTTTGTTGTTCCCATATAGGAGGTAGTTAAAGTTTCCCCAATAAATATGTGGGTCCTTCCAAACTAGGTAGCAAAGGGGGTAAACCCCTTTTTATCTAGGTAGCCTCATTTGCTAAGTGTATAACCCCAATAGGTCCCCCCAAAAGGTAGGTACTACCTATTAAAAATGGTAGTTTTTGGGCCCCACCCCCCCCCAAAAAGTAGGAAAAACACCCCCGGGCCACTTTATTAGGAAAAACCATGCAGTAAGGGGTTGGGGCCCCCCCTTTTTTCCCTTCAAACGCCCTCTTCTTCGGAAAAAGATTCCCAAGGTGTTGCAAAACGATGCCAAAAAGTCCCAAAAGGGCCCAAAGAGGCCAAAAAAATATTCCCCACACCATACACCACCCCCACCACCTGAACCTTGATACAAGGCAGGATGGATCCAGCTTTCATGTTGTTGACGCCAAATTCTCCCCTCCCAAACCGAAGTCCAGCAGAAAAAAGAACTTTATCAGACCAGGGGAACGTTTTTTTTTCCCTCTTCTACTGTCCAAAATTTGAAAGCTTGGCAAATTTGGGGCCTCAGTTTTTCCGTTCTTAGCTGAAAGGGGGTGGACCCCGGTGTGGTCTTCTCTGCGAGCCCATCTCCTCAAATTCGCCGTACTGTGCGTTCAGAGGTGCCTTCTGCCTACCTTTGGTTGTAACGGGGGGGCTATTTGAGTCACTGTGCCTTTCTAAACACTTGAAACCCGCTGCCCATTCTCTTTTGACCTCTCATCAACAAGGCATTTCCACCCACAGGACTGCCGCTCACTGGATGTTTTTTTTTTTTTCGGGGCCCTTCCTGTAAACCCCTGAGATGGTTGTGCGTGAAAACCCCGGGGATCAGCATTTCTAAATACTCAACCAGCCCTTCTGGGGCCCCAACAACCATGCCCGTTTCAAAGGGACCAAATCACCTTTCTTCCCCATACTGAGCTCGTTTGAACTGCAGGAATTTTCTTTGACCATGCCTACTGCCTAAAATGCACTATTTTCCCCGTGATTTTGGGTGATTAAAAAATTAAGTGTTAACGAGCATTTGGGCAGGTGTACCAATAAAGTGGCCGGTGAGTGTATTCCCTATATGTAGTAAAATACAAATAGGTAGTGGGTCCTTGTATTTAGGGAAGTAAGGCCCCCGTAGATAGGTATATAAGCCCCTTGTGATAGGGAGATAGTATATCAGCCCCCCGTTTACGTCGGGACATAACCCCCGAAGGTGGGATATAACACCCATCGGTAGGTAAAAATATAACGTCCCCCTAAGTGGGATGTATACCACCCCTATAGGTAGGTAGGTAGGCCCCCGTAGGTAAAATAGCATAAGCGCTGATAACAATCAGGGAAAGGGAGGGGGGTAAAGAACCGTTCTTCCTCCCCCCTCGTTTTTTTTTTGGACAACGGACACCCCCTCCCCCCTCCCCCCCCCCCCCCCCCCCCCCACCAACACAATTACTGCCCACCTGTAAAAATGCAAAAACAAAAAAACCAGATGAAACTGGCTAAGTTTTTTTCCCTTAACTTTTAAAAATTTTGCCCCTCTTAATTCGGGACTGGGTAAACCCAACTCTCAAAAGAATGAGTTTCCCAAAATTAAAAAGGTATTTTAAAAAAAAATCATCTACATCTTAAAGGGGTTGTCTCCATTGATTCATTTACTTCAGTCCGTTTTCTTTTTTTAATTTTAAATTTCGGGGGTTGTTTACTGGCTTCCACTAGGCTGCAGAGAAGCCAGGTCTGTACATGCAACAAGAGGGGGCAGCCTATCAGGAAGATTGAAAGGTCTGTAGCTATGGAAACCCCTGAACGATGCACCCATAAAAAGGGGGGAAAACTAGGAATAGGTAGGACACTGTTAATTGACACATTTTGCAAAGGACTTGTTTTTGCAAGATCTTTAACATAAAAAGCATGACCCCTGTATGAGAAAAAACCCCTTTAAATGCCCCTGTGAAAAAGGGTACGTGGGCCAACCCAAAAATGCTATAAAATTTAAACAAAATGACATCTTCTGAAATTCGGGTGTATAAAAAAAAAAAAGAAAAGATCGAATGAACCTCTGTGGTTCCTATTGTACAGACCAAAAAAAAATATGGGGGAAAGCACATTTGCTTTCATTTTTACAAACAACACCACGGAGTCCAGACTGTTTTTTTTAAGCGGGGTTGAAAAATAGAAGGCTTTTTTTTGGAAAAAAATCTTGCGCAAAGAAGCATTTGGGATATTTAAACGGGCCCTTGGCCCCAAAGGGGGCTAACGGAATTTCAATGTTTCTTGTGAAATCATAGTGCCTTGCGAAAGTTTTTTTCCCCCCCCTTAACTTTTTTTTTTTTTTTTTTTTAAAAAAATATTTATGAATTTTCCAATAATTTCACTTACTGCAAAAACATACAAAACCGGAAAAAGACAGTTTGCGGTGTCGGTTAAATTAATTTAAAGAAAAATTTTTGGATTTCTGATTTCCCTTTCCTTTGGTATAAAACCACCCCCAAAACTCAAAAGTCCCATTTTCCCAAAAAATAACAAAATCAATGTCTAGATCTTCTATAAAGAAGGGAATCAAATAAAAAAAACACATAAACAGCGATAAAAAAGTTTTAAAAAGATAAAAACATTTTCAAACTTTTTTGGGCGTGAAATCCCCAATTCCAAAACCCCCACATCTATCATCAGTGATATGTCTCACACTGGGTCCAAACCCTCTCCCCGGTCAAACAATTCATATTTTTTAGCCTGCCCCAAGTCTACCTATCCCTCTCGCAAACCAACCATGTACGGAATGTTTTTCATCAGTGCCCTAACCTCCCTTCCGAGAAATGAGATTCTATGAATGAGCGCCATTTTGAAAAAACCCCCCAGTACAATTTCCCTTTCATCTCTCCTTTTTAAATTTGTCTGCTACTAAATATATTTTCATTTGTTCTCAACAGGGAGATTGGGGTAGAGGGTTTAACCAAAAGGTAAGAAAAACAACGTTTTTCCACCAGACGCTATAAAAAATGCGCTGGGTTTCTTTGACATCCTAAACGCACCTTTTTCCTCATCCTAGTGGTCTAGGACAATGAAATATGAGAAAGCGTAGCATTCCCCCCCAGAGTCATGCAAATGTACCTTAATGAGGTCACAAAACTTTCCCCAATGACCTGAGTAGGGGTGCTTTCCAAAGGCCATGCATAGGTCAGTTTATGAACCCCACACGGGCAATGTTGCAGCCTATTAGGAAAGCTTTGAGTGGGGGGGCAGGTTAAAGCCATAGATGGCGTTATGTACAATTTTGAAATGTGACTCTCCCCAATTGGCACAGACAATGTTTTTTCAAACCCCCGCTCCCAAACCCCTGAAACTATTTCTCTGGTATTGGTCATCTTTTAGGCGGCGAACCCAAAATTGGAAAGCAGTGACCGGGCATCTCGAGAACCAACCTCTCATGACCTCATACAGCCTGGAGAGTCGACAATTCTCTTTATTGGAGTATTTGAATGTATCATAAGTGTTAAGGGAAGCTTCTTTGGAGACATCTTTCAATCTAGAGGTACAGAAGTAATATAATTGGAAAAGCGGCCAGCATCTGCGAAGTATTTGAACTTTTCAACCTTTTTGCCACATTTTCGGCTTCAAACATAAAGATAAAACATTTTTTGTGAAGAATCAAAAAAATGCGCCCCCTTTTGTGAAAGGGGAACAAAATTTTTTGGACATTTTAAATTTTTTGTAAAAAATAAAAAAACTGAAAAGTGGGTCATGCAAAATTATTGGGGCCCCCCCCTTTAAAGGGTTTTATCATTTCATTAATGGTCTTCAGAATAAGGGGACGTGAAAAAAAGAATTAGATTCATTAGCAAAGCTGCCCTTGTTTCCAGTATTCCTTATCTTGTGTTTTTTTTACACGATATCCAGTCGGGGCGGATCCCCCTCCTTGCATTTCACTAGGGAGAGCTCTTTTTACATTCTTACGCCCCCTCAATTCACGGACGGCATTCCTGTGTACTCCTAGAGTAAGGCCTCTTTCCCCGGGCTTTTTTGGGCACATTGGCCCGTACTCCCCCCCGGTTTTGCGCTGCAGTAGGCGACAATCCTCTGAGTAATTACGGTAAATCCACAGCCTCATAAGACATGGATTCCTCGCTCCCACCCTCGGCGAATCCGCCGGGGGGGGAAAAAGTGACTGCACATTTCCAGGCGCAAAACGCCAATACGCGCCGTGGATAAGGGAATCTATGGCCCGGGGGGAGCGAATAGGGCTCACAAACCTCGGAATACCGTTGAACACGGCCTAAGGGACCGGGCCTTTTTCACTTTATCAGCCAGAAAAACAGATTACACAAAGGGGCTTACACAATGGGAAACAGCACAATTTTGTTCGACCCTCCCTGACTCAGAGTTAGGGGGGGTAGCTTTCCTCTCCCCTACACCCTCCAGAAACAGACGCAGAAATTTTCTACAATGAGAAAACATAACAGTTTTGCCCCGTGCCTAATTTCCCTGCTAAAGGGAGATCTTACCTTTCAAAAGAGCGGATTCAACTGTAACACAACTCCAGCTTGAAGGGGAAGAGATCAGTGCTCAGTCTAGATTGAAAGCAGCCTGGGTATGTATACAGCCAAAAAAAATAAAGACTGATGAGAACACAGTGACTTGGACTCAGAGGGGGGGGGGGGATCTCAGCCCCCAGTGAAGGGGGGATAGTCACCCAGCTGGGGGGGGAAAAAAAAGCCCCTTTTATTTCAAGTTAGAAACGAGAGCAGTAGAATCACCGAACTAAAAAAGCAATACATCCCCTTTTTTAAATTAATACTTTGTAGCGCCCCCTTTTCGGGATTCACTGTGAGTCCTTGGGGTTTTTTTCTATCATTTTTGGGGGCATTGAGAGCTAAATTCTTGCCCTTCTTCCTTTGGGACAGCTGGAGCTCAGTGAGGTTGGATGGAAGCTTTGTGAACAGCTAGTTCAGTGAGGGTTGGGGTGGAAGCGTTTTTGAGCAGCCGTTTTCAGCCTTTTCCCCAGATTCCCATTGGATTCAGGTCTACACCTGGGGTACCTTTATTTGTGAACCTTTTCCTTGTAGATTTTTCTTTATTTTGTGATCATTGTCTTGTTGGAAAAAAAAATCTTTCCCCCCATCTCAGTCTTTTGCAGACCCAACAGGGTTTTTTCCCTTTTCCCGAATGGCCGTTTTTTGGCTCCACCATCTTCCCATCAATTTTAACCATCTTCCCTTCTCTGCTAAAAAAACCCAAACCGTGCGTCCCCACCATTTGTACATGGGGATGGTGTGTTTCCTTGGCTTCATAGCTGCCCCCACCATGTGTACAGTGGGGGGTGGTTGTTTTTCCCTTGTCTTTTTGTTCGCCTCCACCATTCTGACTTGGGATGGTGGTTTTCAGGGGGATGAGTTGTTCTTTTTCCTCAAAAATATCATTTTGCATTTTGGCAAAAAGTTCGATTTTTTTTTCATCTAGCGAGCCCCTTCCTTTTTCCCAAATTTTTGGTGTCTTCCAGGTGGCTTGTGGCCAGGGCTGTGGAGTCGGCAAGCCAAAGCCCTGACTCTGACTCCTCAATTTCCCAAACCTCCAACTACCGACTCCAACTCCCTCATACATGTTTAAGTGATAACTTTAATGTAGTAAAATGGTAACATCTGGCTTTTTATCACCTTATGATACAATAATCAAGCTATTTAGGTAGAACAGACACTGACAAGCAAAATGGTAACAATGTTTTGATCTTTTGAACACTTGTGGGTAGAGTTGAAGAAAAAGCTGTATTTGTATCAAAGTCCAGTCTGCTCCAACATTGGGAATGTGTAGAAGAGACCTGGGATCAGATTTTGGTCAAGATATGCTTGAATCCAGAGCCCAGAAGCATTCAGGCAGTATTGAAAACCAAAGGTGGATTTCCCAAATACTAACAAAGTAATAAAAATTAACATTTTGATTTTTAGGAGCAAAACAGTAAGAATGCAGTTACAGGAAAGAATCTGCAGGACTAAGCTGATGCTAAATACTTGCAAGTAAAATTTATGTATAAGATAGGTAAGATGACTGTATATAAAATTACAGTAGCCTCATGTGCAAAGCTGTAGTGGATGTGAGAATATGGATGCCTGAAAGTCAAAAGTTCAAAACATTGTTACCCATTTTCTTTTCAGTGTAAAATATATTTATTGGATATGACTTTAGAACACAAAAAAAATTGTAAATATGCAAAACACTGCAGGAACATTTGTGGAGTCTCTGAATTTGTTCTGAGAAATAGTATTGCCTCCATCAGATCTGCATACATGACCTCACATCTGATCTCATTATTTCCAGGCTAGAGAACGGCCTCTCTACACTAACTTGGGTTGGGGGCAAAGCGGTGACCACAGGGGCAACATCTCTAACAATGTCAGGGTATAAAGGAATTGCCCCAGCCACAGTCAGGTCTGATGAATGGTCATCAGTTACACTCCTCATGTGATAAGGCTGAAGATATGGGAGCAGCAGCACTGGCAAGACCCAATTCCTCTTGCTCTTTGCACTGCATCGAACTAACTGGACCAACTTATTATATATTTTGGGAGTCAGAGTCGGTCCATTTTTTGACGACCGACTCCTGCAAAATAGGCACCGACTCTGACTCCACAGCCCTGCTTGTGGCAAACTTTAAACCAGACTTTTTATGGATATGATTGAGAAATGGCTTCTTCTTGCCTCTTCCATAAAGGCCAGATTTGTGCAGTGTACGACTGATTGTTGTCCTATGGACAGACTCTCCCACCTCAGCTGTAGATCTCTGCAGTTCATCCAGAGTGATCATGGGCTTCTTGGCTGCATCTCTGATCAGGCTTCTCCTTGTTTGAGATGAAAGTTTAGAGGGACGGCCGGGTCTTGGTAGATTGGCAGTGGTCTGATGCTCCTTCCATTTCGGTATGATCGCTTGCACAGTGCTCGTTGGGATGTTTAAAGTTTGGGAAATCTTTTTGTATCCAAATCCGGCTTTAAACTTCCCCACAACAGTATAACTGACCTGCCTTTGGTCTTCATGATGCTCTCTGCGCTTTAAACAGAACCTTGAGGACTTCCGGTTCCAGCGCCGCGATGCTCGGCCGTGTGTGAGGGAGGCTCCGAGACCCCCGTGTCTTACCCGCATCCTGAACAGAGTATCCTGGCCGGGAGCAGGACCCCGTAGCGGCGGATGGTGCCGTGAATACAGCGGCGGCTGAACTGGGCGCAGGGGCGCATCTATCCGCTGCTGGCAGGCGAGAAAACATCACGGAAGTGTTGCGGTGGCCGCGTGGCGCCCGCCATCTTAACCGGCCCCGTCTGCTCTCACATCAGGATGGGGGCTGGTGCCAGAGACTAATCAAGCCAGTTACAGGCATGCAGCTAGTAGCCATGCCCTGCATTAAAATGTACATGAGCTCTACTTAGGAGCCTATTAAGTAAAATATGGCCACCTAAACAGCTGCTGAGAGGCCCATTTCATGGACAGAAATTTCATGAGCACCTGATCTGTATACCCCTGCCAAAGCCCATAAGCTCCTGGGTAACCACACCGGCGATGTCAAGTCTGACTGTAGTGGGCTGAGTGAGAGACTGTTAAGCTACAATATCCCTTACCTCCAGTGGCATTTAGGAAGGGGGAAGCGCACCAGTCTGCTGTGGTAATATAAAAGGCATACATACATCTCTTAAATTGACAGATATCTATTGAAAATGTCGGCCAAGACTAGAAGTGCTCTGAAAAAAAAAATGGGAGACGATGCCATCTAGTGACCAAAAGGAGTATGACATGCCCCAACTTTCTGAAAGTTCATCATCCACTGCCCCAGATTCTGAGGATTATCCACCGTCTAGATTCAACATCACAGACCTAAAGCAAATTGCAATAGAGGTGGCGAAAGTGATCTTGCCGGATTTATAGGCCTCGCTAACTGGCATGGTAGGCACGACCTTGAAAGAGCTGCAGGGAACGGTGGCGCAGCATGAAGAGCGGCTTGAAGATGTGGAAGAAAGAACCCTCTCGGTCGAAAAAGATATTGAGGATCTCCAATTCCAACTTCAGGAAATGGCCAAAGATAATAAAAAGCTGTGGGAGAAATGTGATGACTTGGAGAACCGGTCTAGAAGAAACAATTTGAAGCTGATCGGTGTTCCAGAATCTCTATCTCAAGCTGCTCTAATTAATCTATGTGAAAATGAAATTTCGCAGTATTTAGGAATGCTTAGAAAGTGTAAAGTGGAGCGGGCGCATAGGTTGGGGCCAGAACGGAGAGATCGCTCAAATGTGCCAGACGATAAACGAAAAGACCGCCCAAGACCTGCAATTTGCAAGTATCTGGACTATTCGGATAAAGAGGAAATTCTAAGGGCTTACAGAACCAAAAGTTCAGGAATCGAGCTGCATGGATGTAGAATTTTATTACTTGCTGACTTTTCGGCTGAGGTCACCAGGAGACGGAGGGCATTCTCTGCCATTTGTTCGGAGCTACATAAATCTCAGCAGAAATTTGCTCTATTGTACCCAGCGACGCTGAAGGTGTTTCACAATGTAGGTTGCTCGGCACACCAGTATATAATAGCTATCTCAGTGCTGGGTCATAGAGAGATCAACCATTTCAAAAAAGTGACAACCCGCACATGATTTTTGAAAAAACTTTTGTCTTTTTTATTTCGTTTTATTATGCAAAAATTAATTAATCGGAGCCTCCAAAACTTCTCAAATACAGCAATATGTCAAATTGAAGAAAAAGCGACTTTCAATATGAACGTTCTCGGTCCAACATAGACCTTTCTCAAATTTGTCGCTCAGTATAGAGTGCAGGGGTTAAATAGGCTCCCCCAAATGGATAGACCAGTGGTCAGGGCCGCCATTAGGGGGGTAGAACCCCTACTGCCGTATGGGGCCCGGCCAGAATGTGAAGCAAGGGGTGGCCCGCCGTCGCCGGCTGGCCCCGCCCCCTTGCTCCACAGTAATGGTACAGAGATTAGACCGTAGGTCTGCTCTCTGTACCATGTGAAGCAATCTGCTGTCGGGAGGGCTGTAAGTTAAGTTGAACACCATTCCTTTACATTACAAAGATTGAGTCTCCTTACTTCAGTAAAAGCTGCTGCAGGGACGGAGCAGTCGCCCCCCCTCCCCCTCCCTCTGGCTGCTGGCAGATCAGTGACGCCCCGCCCATTGGGCGGGACTCACTGATTTCATTACATGATGTCACCAGGCAGCCAGAGGGAGGTGGGCCGACTGCTCCGTCCGGGCAGCCGCGTTTACTGAAGGAAGGAGACACAAGGGTTGTAATGTAAAGCAATGGGGTTAATCTTTAAGTACAGCGGGGGCCCCAATTTTTATGGCAGGGCACTTCCAAATCCTGTGGGGTCCCAGTGATTTGGGGGTCCCACTGAAGGCCTCAGTGATTTGGGGGCCCCAGCGAAGGCCTCAGTGATTTGGGGGCCCCAGCGAAGGCCTCAGTGATTTGGGGGCCTCAGCGAAGGCCCCAGGGATTTGGGGGGCCCCAGGGATTTGGGGGCCCCAGCAAAGACCCCAGGGATTTGGGGGCCCCAGCGAAGGCCTCAGTGATTTGGGGGCCCCAGCGAAGGCCTTAGTGATTTGGGGGCCCCAGCGAAGGCCTCAGTGATTTGGGGGCCCCAGCGAAGACCCCAGGGATTTGGGGGCCCCAGCGAAGGCCCCAGGGATTTGGGGGCCCCAGAGATTTGGGGGTTCCAGCGAAGGCCCCAGAGATTTAGGGGGTCCCACTGAAGGCCCCAGGGATTTGGGGGCCCACTGAAGGCCCCAGGGATTTGGGGGCCCCACTCACGCCCCTAAGATTTGTGGGGCCCTGCAAATCCCAGGGGCCTTAAGTGAGGCCCCCCAAATCCCAGGGGCTTTGAGCAGGCCATTCAAGGTCCCTGGGATTTGTGGGACCCCTCACTGGACCTGTGGGCCCCACACGGCTGAGGGAGAGGAGGCCCTTGAATGAGCCCCAAACAGCAGGAGAGGTAGGGAAACTTGAGTGGGGCCCCACTCAAGTTTCCTCTATGTGGGGCCCCACTCAAGTTCTCTCTCTACCAACAGGGGGCCTATTACCAGGCTACCTATCTACGAAGGACCCTATAAAACGACCAGTGAACCAAAGGGGTAATTATTACAATTTGGGGCACTATGGATGGAGTTTGTACATAGGGGGTGGGTAACAGTAGGATTATGATAAAGTGACGAGTCTCAGGTGTTTGTGTTGTGAATTCTGCAGGGAGAAGTCCTTATGGTGGCCGGGACCGGATGGAGAAGAAAAGGGAATGTGAACGACTTGTCAGATGTCACCTGTGAGTCACTAAATGTAACTGCACTGTAATCACTTATATCTGCCACTATGGGCCACATGTATGAAAACTGTCTAGATGTAGGACTTTCTTTGTTGCCCATATCAGTAAGAGCTCCTCTTTCATTTTATATAGTGCTCTGAAAAAATAATGCTGGGAACGCTGATTGGTTACTATGGGCAACAAAGGGAGATTTAGACCTAGACAGTTTTCATGCATTTCCCCTTATATGGTCACAGTATGGTGGTAATATTGGTGTTATTGTATTGGATTATATTCAGTAACAGTGGAGATATGTGGTGATGATGTTGCGGTATTACTTTGTCTTTGTATATTGTTGTTGTTTATGGTAATATCGACCTTAGTACACTGGTTTAGTCAGTAACATTATAGTGGTATTAGTCACCATACATAGTGATATTTGGCAGTATTAATTGGTCTTTTGTCTGGTTATATTGGTCTTGGTATGCTGGTTTGGTCAGTATATTGTGGTGACATGTGGTATTTGCTGGCCCTTGTATACATACTGACACACACAATATAGATAAACTGTATTTGAAAAATTTCCCAACAAAATAAAACCCAAAGACAATGGACAATTGCATTTTTTGGGGGGTTGGTTGCAGGAGGTTTTGGGTGGGGGCGGGCAATGGATTTTATGGGCGGGATTAACAGGGGGGGCCCAAAGAGTTTTTGGCTGAGGGGCCCTGAAATTTTCTGAGGCGGCCTCAGTGTCATCTGTGGGTTTTTGAAAAGGGACGTACCGCCGCAGCCGGCAAAAAGCATTTGGACCAAAAACCCATAAATTTTGAAAGTCGCTTTTTTTTTAAATTTTTGACTATTGCTGTATTTGAGAAGTTTTTGAGGCTCCAAAAATTTAAATTTTTTTGCATACTAAAACGAAATAAAAAGACAAAAGTTTTTTCCAAAATCATGTGCGGTTTCACTTTTTGGAAATGGCTGAAGGGGTTTTAAATGAGGGCCCCCCCCTCTTTTCTTTAAAGACCCCCCAAACAGCAGTGGAGGGACAGGCTTCAATGATCTTGGTTTATGGACAAAAGTCGAAACACAATGCTGGCTGGGCCGCGAACGCAACATGAGGGAAAAAGCCAAAACTCCACACTACTAGTGGAACCTAAGAATGGACGACGAGAGATGCTTTGTGATGCTGAGTATCTGTGCCCTTTTGGGGGTCTTAAATTTTAAAAATGTACCCTTTCAGGTTCGTTGCTTCATAGTTGGTGTAGTTCCCATTTTGCTAATGTCAATGTCTTAGGGGTATTATAATTTTTATTTTGGAAATAATGCAAAATTTTTTTTTTCTCTGTTCAATGGTTCATTTTGACAGGCAAATTAAACGGGGGTTCTGTTCGGGGCCCAATAACAATTTTTGAAAGAGGAGGGGGGGAGGGGGGGTAGTTCCTTGGGAAATTTTGTTTTTGGGGGGTTGGCCTGGGTGAAGGGGAAAAAAAGGAAGTTAGTAGCACTGTTTTCTTAGGAGGTGCAATGGCTGTCACCTCTGGTCAAGAAGTGCATTTTTCGTTTTTTGGGGAAAATTTTGGGACGTTTTCCCCCATGTTCAAGTCTAGTTGGGTTTCCTTTTTTGAGTTTCCCTTGGGGGTTAGCACTACAGTTATTTATTTTCTGGTGTTCAGCGAATATGGTATTATAAAGGGAACGTGAAAGGATTGCGATCCCCCAAAAACGGTTGGGGTGGACTTCCTTGGGGCGGCCGACATTTTTGGTGAGGCGGTGGCGAGGCTCCGGAGCACCGCGACCAGAAACCGGAAAAAAAACCCGACTTTCGGAGGGGGAACCAGCCCCAAACAGCTTCCAAGTCTCGGGCTGCAAGTGGACACCCACCGTTCAAAGTCCGGTGGCCATTCGGGTATCGCGGAAGGGGCGAGGAGAGCGGGGGCTGTGCTGGGGGAGCAGCAGGCGGATCCCCCCCGCACTGACCCTCGTGGGAAGTAGGAACCGAAAAAACAGGTCATAAAAAAACCCCGGCCACTAGCAACACCCGCGGACACTCCTGAGCGGTATCACGGTCCTGTTGGCGCCTCTCAGCTCTGCTGAGCCCTAGGGGGCGGTGTCGGCCTTTTTGGGTCCCTGAGCCTCCGACCCGGAAAACCCACAAGGCAAAAAAACCCCACCTTTGGGCTAGGTGAGCGGTTAATCAACCCCCAACATCCCCCGCTTCCTTCACAATTGGGAACGGCCTTTTTAGCTGGGCAGTCAGTTAAACCCTCCCCCTAACTGCGTGGCCACCGGCATCACAGATACCTCCTGTTTTCAAAACCCTGGGACTTCCCATTTACGCTCTTCTATTTAATTTAAACAGCTACCCCTTAAATTTTTTGATGAAGGACTGTTTGTTGTTGTGTCTCTCGTGGGTTTTGCTCGGTATCTTCTCAAAAGCTAATGCATTTGCTGCCTATTACACTGCACAACACAGCTCCCTGACTACAGGATCTTTCTCCCCTACCCACTGGGGTTTTTTTTCCCTATCTTGACTTTACCCCATGTCCTAGGGCTCCTTATAGGGGAACACTACCCCCTAAAAATGGGAAAATAAAAACCCGCCAAGCATTGAGCAAACCTGAGAAGCCCGGCGTTTTTACAGGGGACTCTGGCACTATGAAAAAGGGCTCAGACTGGGAAGCCTTTTTCCCCCCATGGCCATCCTAAAAATTCCTGCTAAAGCAACCTTGTGATGCATAAAAGCTTCCCAGAAGATAATTTTAAAAGATGCGACGGAAGTGGCGCTCAAATTGCCCCTGACTAAGGAATCCCTGCTGCACAGGGGCTCATATTTTGCGCAAGTAAAAGGGGAAATTAGAGTGCATGAAAAACCGCCTGGAGGAACTAAATTTCAGGTAGACCTTGGAAATGGACGCTGATGCCATGCGGTAAACTGAATGGGGTGATCAGAAAAAAGCGATTGGCGACAAAATGACGACTTAGGAACCGCTCTAAAAATCTTAAAATAATTGGCCTAGATCTTTCCCCAAACCCCCTCCCTGCCACTTTTTGCGAGAAGACTTCCAATTGTTGGGTTCTCAAAGCGCTGCGGGTTTTAAGACCCCCATAGACTGGGCCCCTAACGGGTGGGTCAACAGCAAAACGAAGGGGAGAGACGGCAATCGAGATAATCCCCCCAAAGGCCAAAACAATCTATTGTAAATATTTAAACTTTGCAGCAAACCCGAAATTCTGAGGTCATACAATCTCTATGCTCCGGTCTACGTTTCAAGGCCAAAAAGGCTAATCTTCGAGGACTTTTTCTGTGAAGTTCAAAAAGGGCGAAGAACATTCTCGGTTTTTCCAAGAGAATTTAAGGGCAGAAAAGTTTCCCCTGTTGTATCCAGCGACTTACTTATTTTTCATAAAAAGGGGAACTCACCCTCCTTTTCAACCCCTGTTTGCCCCCCAGGAATTATTGGAGAGATGGGAGTTTCCCAATAGGGGGCCCCTCAGGATTTCCTCTGTTGCCTCGCCGTGTCCGGCCCACTCAAGCCCCAAGCCCCCCACCGGGGGACATCTCAATGGGAAGAAACCCGAAAGAGCAACGAAACCCGTCCGGCCTCAGCCTTAATCCCCTGAACTTGCAGCAAATGGGGGTTTTCCCCCTTTGGGGGAAAAGGTGTTAATACTGTTCCCCGTATATTTTCCCGTGTGCTTAAAATCAGCCTTTAGGTTCAGGTGTCCATTCGGAGTGTTCGTTGAGCTGTTGATACAAAATATTGGGGAAAAGTGAAGTTCTCCAACCATGAAGGATTCTGTTAGCTGCTCTCCTTTTTCCCCTGGGTGTTTTGGGGGAGGCTGCTTTTTCCCTTTATCGGCCCCAAAAAGGGGCCCCCGGTCTATTGTTTACTAGTTTTGTGTTTTTTTATGTTTTTCTGGGTAATGCCTATGCCTTAGTTTCTTATCTGGATTGTGTTCTTCCTCCCCAAATTATTGCCCACATGATGCCTGCATGTTGTTTTTATACATAATGGTTTTACCGGGTTTATTCCCAAAGAGGGTTAAAGGGTCTTTTCTTGGAATGTAAGGGCCTCAGTCCCCTAAAAAGGAGAAATTGTTTCTGGTATTTGAGAAACTACATGCACATTCCCTGCCCCCAGGAAACCCACGGGGTAAGAGGACTTTTTCAGTTTAAAAAAAAACAAGGGGTGGGCCATTTTTAGGGGCCCCCACGGTGAGAGAAAGGGCGGGGTTGATACTATCCAAAGGGGAATTTTAAACACCATGGTGGAAGAAAATGTTGATTCAAAAGGGAGAGTTTTAACCTGTTATCTCTCCCCAAATACTCTTTTTGGCTTCTTTAAATTTTTGGCCCTAAGGGGGAAACAAGGTCTTTTTTAAGAACTTGGGGGAAGATTATAGCTGCCCCAAAACCCCCCTCAAAGTGATAGGGGGAGATTTGAATAGGGTTCTGTCTTCTGAGGATGGTCCCCCCTGCGGCATACGGGGACAGTACCTGGCGATTCTTAAATTCCCCCAATTTGAAGACATTTGGAGGTCTCTCCCCCAGAGGGCAGGAGTACTCTTTTTTCTCCCCCCCCTCACCGTCTGGTTCGTATTGACTCCCGCGATTTCCCCAGCGTTAGCCTAAGGGTTAGATCACTGATCGGAGATCTGATCATTCCCCGGATCATGCCCCTGTATTCTGAAATTTACTTTTTCCCCCAAGGGGTAGGGAACATATTGGGCGCTTTCCCTCATTTTTTTGATAACGAGGATTTGGTAACCTCAAAAAAAATATGGGGATTAAATTTTTAAAAGGAAAACGGGGCCCACCAATCCCCCCCATTTGTGTGGGAGACTGCTAAGGTGGTTTTAAGGGGCCCAAATTTACTTTTATTGCCTCCAGGAAAAAATTGTAGCGACCAAAATAGAAGAATTCTCTCTTAAGCTTGGGGTCCCCCTATTTTCCTTAAAAATCTTGTCTCTGGGCAGAATTGGGGGCCCGGGGGGGCAAAGATGAATAGAGCATGGCTTCCAGAGAGAAAAATCCCCCTAAATCCTATTGATGCCCGTTTTTCAGATTTGGGAACAAACCGGGTAAGCTTTGGCCCCTTGGGCCCAAAGGGGCCCGAGACCATGAACATTAATTTATGGGTTAAAACAAGTCAGGGATACTCAAAAACCCATGGCAATGACACAATCAGCTTCAGGGGGTATATTCGAAATTTTTGTGTCAAAACCGATATGGGGGAGTCGACAGATTGCTAGGGAAACTTCCTTTCCCAATTATCCCCGGAAACAAAAATCCTAAGGCACCCATAACCCATGAAATTTACCCTTCGATTTGTAAGTTGCTAATCAAAAAACGCCGGGGGGCCCGAAGGGTAAGTGAGTTCTTTAAAAATAATCTCCTGAGGTCTCCCCAATTGTGGGGTACAATCATTCCTTTCCCCGGGTTTAGGTTCCCACCAGTATGAATGAAGTCATATACGGGGATTGCGAAGCCGGGGAAGGGCCTCATGGATCCCTCTGCATATCGCCCCATTCCCCCTTTTCAATGTGGGTTTAAAATCATCTCTAAGATTATGGCTGATCGCCTTTCTTCCGTCTACCCAAATGAATCTCTATCCCCCAAGTGGGATTTGTACAGAACAGGCGGCAGTATCCAATGTCCGCAAGGTCTTGACTTTTAGACGTGTTAAAAATCAAACCCCAGAACCACCAAACCCCCGTATATTTTCAGTTTTTGCTGAAAAAGATTTGATAATGTCAGCTGGGCTTGTTAATAAAGTTTTGATTGCGCGGGCATTGGGGGGCCTTTCCAAATACATGCCTCCCCTTTTTACTAACCCCACGGGGGATGGTTTATAACGGGCTTTCTCTTGATTTTTCCCCCCTGTGGAGGGATAGTCAGGGGTGCCCTTTTCACCTCTGTGTTTAACCTGGCTATAAACCAATTTTAAAAATATTTTCAAGCTCGGCCCGACTTTTAAGGGATTTAAAAAAGTAACTCTTATTTTAAAAGGGTTTACTTTTTTTCGGACGATCTCTTTTCTTTTGTGCCTCCCTATTAAAAAGTCCCGTTGATACTTGACGGGTTTAAAAACCTTTTTGGGCCCTGTTCGGTTTTTAAAATAAACATCCAAAAAAACCGAAATTTAGATTATCCCCGCCGGGGAAATCGAAGTTCTTTCAGCACTCTCTCAGTATGTTCAGGTTGGGGTCATGGAAATCATCAAAATTCCTGGGGATCAACATAGGGGTTTCCCCGAATCTCTATTCTCGAATTTCCCCCCTTGATCCAAAAATTTTTGAGGAATGACCAGATGGGCGTCTTTGCCCTTGCCTCTTTGGCCCGATCCACCTAATTAAAAGGTTGCTTCTCTAGGTTGCTATATCATCTAAAAACCTCCCCCTTTTACTAGCATGTCTGTATAAATAAGTTAAATCATTTTCCTGAAATTTTTATGGAGAGGTAAACGCCCGCGCATAGCCTTAAAAAAAAATTTGTCCCCCCAAAGGCTTGGGGGTTAAATCTCCCTAATAAGAAAACAACTTGGCCGCTTTACTTGAATGGAAGGACGGGTAAAAAGTAGTCTTTTTTTGAAATTTGGGCCCTAGATTAGCTTGGTCCCCCTATTCTTTAAATGCTCTCCTACCACGCCTACAAAGGCTCTCCCTTGATAGCTAAACAGGGGGTGTTTCTAAAGACCCATTTTTGCCTGGAAGGGCGGCCCGAAAATTGTTCGGACTTCTTACCAGGCAAGTAAGTTCTTATCCTGGAGGGGACACCCAGATTTTTCTCCGGGCCCAAAAAAGGATACCCAACACATGGGGGTGAATGGGGCTAGTTAACATTTATCATCTGTGAACTGCAGAGAGCAGCGGGTTTTTCATTTGGGGAGCTGCAAAAAACTATATGGGCTAGATAAAAATTCCCCATTTGCATCAGACAAATCATTTCTTTGTTAAAGCTAAAGTCAATGTGTTCCCATTTATCAAAAACCAACCAATTGATTTTAATCTTGTGGGGTCGGTGAGCTCTTCCACTCCCTGTTCAGCTCTATGCCGGCCAGCGAAGGCCCAAAGATTTGGGTAATGGCGATAGGGGATTTCAGGGTTGGGGGAACGTGATTTCCCCCGTGTAATACGCGGGGCTGTTCTGGAGGTTGGACAAGAGTTAGGGGAGATTTCGATGGGCCCCGGAGGGGCACATCTTTCCCAGTGGCCCATTTAGCTATCTTTTTGGTTTTAAAATTCCCCCCAAACCCCTCCTTTCCAACCGATAACGGCATGTCCCCAAAAGTTGAGCCTCGACTAACTACTATGGTTTATGGAATGTCCCGTGTCGGGAATTTCTGGGCCAACCTTTTCCTGACGAATTCCAAATAGGGACCTCGGACCTCTTGACCCAAAATGCTACTTTTCCATAACCCAACAACTAGCAGAAGGGCTTCTCATTGTAGTAAAGGTATGCTATGTATATTGGGGAGCCAAAACCGGTGCCTATAGGGGGGTGGGGGGGGGTTTTGGGCCCCCCAATTTCTAAAAGGGGATCCGGGTATTAAAAACCCAAAATTTTTTTTGGACAGGCTAATGTGTTAGATAAAAAAGACACTCAGGGGGAAAAATTTTTTTTAAAATTGGCAAAAACTTTATTTAGGCTTTTCCCCGTTCTGAGATTACCTTTTCTGCGCCCATTCCTGAATACCCAAAGGTATTGGTCAAGTAGCTTAGCAGGGTTTTGGGCAGACTACAAATAAGACGGTAGTTCCCCCCGGGGAGATCCGGTTACCGGGGTAGGGAAAAAGTAGGGGGAATAAATGGTTTTTCCTTGATTTTTGGGTAGGGGCCGGGCTCCAGGGTTTGATCCGTTTTTTTTTTTTTTACTTGGTATTTCGCAAACCCTGTTTGCATTTTTTGTTTTCTATGTTTTTTGCTGACAAATATCCTTTCTCTGTTGGGGCGCTTAAATTTTTTGTTTCTCTTTTAATTTTTTGGGTCTTGTGCTTTCGGATAACATTTGTACATTGTACATGTAACCCCAAGATCCCATTTTTTTTATTTTTATGTCAACCTTAAGAATAATGTAAATTTTACCTTAAAACGTGGAAAGCAGTAGGTTAGTTTTATTTGGAAAAACAATAAAAATTTTTTTGAATAAAAAAAAAAAACGGTTTTATGGTTTTCTTCGACACCTTAAGGCCTGAAAGCGGGGTCTTGCCCTACTCCCGGAAAACCCCAAAAGGTTGGGGGATTTCTTTTGGTTAAAGAAAAAAGTGGGGGGGGGAGGGCCTGGGATCCCCAGCGGTGGACTCAAAGACAGGATTCTAACACTAATTTGCAAGCATGTACATACGGATCTTGCCAAAGACTCGGAAAGGTAGGGAAACAGGGTTACTTTTTTCCCCCCTTACAGAACGATTGTGTTTTCAAAGTTATTGCCCCAACGGGGTAGAAAAGATTTTTGCGAGACTTAATGCTGGGTACTGAAGACTCCCTGGGCTGAAAGTTTTGGGGGGGTTTTTTAAAACGGTTGTCGACACAAAAAAGGATGAAGAGGGGCAATGGAGAAAGTGGAACAAAAACCGTGAGGGCCTTAGGCCTCGTTCACACGGCTTTTCTGCCCGTATTTGGCCCGTATGGCGTCGGTTTTTCGCTTCAGTTTCGGCGCCAAACCGCGCAGAATTACGGTAAACCACTGCTCTCATTGAGAACAGTGGAACCCCTCCTCCCCCCTCGGCAAATTCCGCCGGGGGGGGGAGAAAGTGACATGCACATTATTTGGGCGCGGATGCCCGAAACAATGCATTGTCTATGGGGCCGGGAGCGGGCCCCCCCCGCACTCCGGCCCCCCCCCCATCCCGCCCCTTATTCACGGCAGTTTGTGGACAAATCCGTCGGGAAAAAAAGCGTGTGAACAGGCCCTTAACTGAGTTTTTGGAGGGGAAAAGGGTTGGTTGATGCCTGGGGGAAAAGGCTCCTGGGGGGGAGAAACACGTTTATTCCCGGTTCGGCATTGTTTTTTGTTAACCCCTTTTTTTGGTTTAAAAGGGGGACTTGAATGGGATGATATTATAATTTCAGATCAGCCCAAGTCTTTTACGTTGGCATACCCCCGGAGCATTGATTTTGATGGCGATTCCCAACCTTTTTTTGCAGATAGGGAGGATTTTCGTCGTGCTGCAGAGTTGGGGGATTAAATTTAGATCGCAAAATGCAGACCGCAACACCCCAATCCTTTGGGATACGGGGGAAAGCGGTATTCGAGGACGACTTTTATCTTATGTACCCAAAATCAAAAAAATATCGAGAGGGGCTGGATGGCCTCAGTGCAGCATTAAAGGGGATTTCCCAGAGAAAGTTTTTAAAAAGTTTTTATCTCTCTCTTAGCCAGAGAATGTCAACAAAAAATCAGCTGAGTCTGAAGCTGCAGTGGAGAGGGGGAGAGGGGAGGGGGGAGTGGGGAACCCAAGGGAGCCTCCAAAATTTAAAGGAACAAAAAACAGTAAAACATGGATTCAATACAGCAAGACAGCCTCAACTGCACTGTCAGGAAAACCCTTATTGCTAAGAAGCTAAGTAATGTAAACAAATCACTGAGCAAAAAGAGACAGGACGCACACAGACACACACAGCCAAACACAGAGCCTGCATAAAAGGGTCCTGGAATGTTCACTCAAAAAAAAATCAAACTATAACTTGTGAATCTGTATACAAAAGGGAAAAACCTATTTCACGCAGTTGAAAACTTTTCATGTTCTTGTCATAGATAAAGCAGGGATCTAATAACATACAGCTAGTTATCTTTATACAAAAAAATAATTTTGTACCGGTCCTTAAAAGCCATTAATTTTGCCTGTCATCGATAAGAAATATTCAACAAGGGGGCCTTTCCTCCCGGGGCGTGATAGGGGAAGCTTTGAGGTAACCCAAGGGGGGTGAGAAATGCGTAGTTCAGAGTTTTCACTTTTTTTAATCACATATATTTAGAAAAGTGATTAAATGCCCATTTTGGAGGTTCCCACGTCAACATTACATGGTGGCAAAACCCCTTTAAGGACAGCCTATACAGCATTTCAGGGAAACGTTTCCCCAGCAACTAAACAAGCCTGGCAGCTAGCTAAAGAACAGTATGAAAATTGGCTAGAGAAAAAGGAAGCTATGGAATTTGCGAATAAGGAGGCAAAACTATTTAAATTTGGCAATAAGTGTGGCAAATTGTTAGCTAATCTGGCTAGAGGTCGAAGAGACATGATCCACCCCACTCCTTTAAAAGGGATCAGACAGGGTTAATGCAGCCCACCCGAAGGCGATAAATGATATATTCCGAACATATTACCAGTCCTATATGCCAGGGATTGGGAACATGAAGTCGCCAACCAATTTGGCCCTGCGAGATCTGGGACTGGCGTCCCTGACGGAAGAGGAAAGAGATAGATTGAATTCCCCGGTTGTCCTCGAGGAACTGAAGGGTGCAATTAAATCACTAAAGAATAACAAAGCCCCAGGCCCTGATGGCTTCACCGGGGAATTTTATAAAATATTGAACGATCATATTGCACCAGATTTATTGGATCTGTTTAATAGGTACTTAGGGGGGCAAGCAGTACCGAGACAGTCAACACCTGCCTAAAATCAAATTTTTGGGCCAAAACCAGACAAGGATCTGTCATTTAGCTCCCTCGTACAGGCCCATATCATTGATTAATGTGGACCTGAAACTTATTTAAAAAATGATGGCGGATAGATTAGCGGTTGTACTACCTAAATTAATATCCCCTCTGCAAGTGGGATTTGTGCAGGGCAGATCGGCTGTGACGAATATTCGCAAGGTCCTTACGGTCCTTGACGAAATTAAAATTAATCCCCAGTTGCATAGCTTTTCCGGCAGTCATGACCATTGATGCCGATAAAGCTTTTGACAACGTGTCTTGGCAATGGCTATATAATGTCCTGGAGTATATGGGCTTTTCGGGTGCCTTTATGCTCTTTTTGCGCTCTCTGTATAGCTCAGCGAGAGCCAGAATTTATACTCCTGGGTTCCTATCTCAGGTCTTTGATCTGCAGAAGTAAACCGGGGGGGTTTGCCCTTTTTTCCCCGCCCCTGTTTAAATCTGTCGATTGACCCTATGGTCAGGGCCATTGAGCAGATCCAAACATTCTGGGGATTGCAGTTGGCACTATGCGCCCTAAAAACAGTGTTTTTTTGCTGATGACATTGATTTTTATGTCCGCCCGGTGGGGAAGTGGGTCAATATTTAGTTATTCAGCACTTTGGGATTCTCTGGTTACGAGTCAATACGATAAATGTGACTTAAATAACATTTGCCAAAGGGGGTACCCTATCTAAATTGGGAAGGGGATTTAGCCTTCAGTGAGATTGGTAAAAACAGTACAAGTACCTCGGGGTGCAAAAGGGAAAGCACCAGGTCTATTTAAAAAATTTTAATTTTGAGCCCATCTCCCACAAAATCGAAAAAGAACTCCCCTAAAGGGAAAAATTTGCCCCTGTATTGTCAGGAAAAAACAAAGAAAAAAAACCCCTAAATACCCTTGCAGAAACATTTGGGTTTTCCCCTAATACCCCCTTTCTTCCTTGTTTGGGCCCGGGGTTTCTCTGGTTCGCCTAAGAAAATTTGATGTATTAGGGATAGGGGGGGCCTGGGGCTCCCGATGTTAGGGTGTAAATTTTTTTCCCCGTTTTTGGCATGGGCTAGATTGGATTCAAGGGTCAATTATTTCTCCAAATGCCCAGAAAGTCCAACAAGGCCCTGGAGCTTGGAGTTTGCTGCCACTACTTTTCATGTATTCCACCACATATACTAAAACCTTTGTAGTTATGGTACTGTGTTGCGTGGGAAAACAATAAGGAAAATGATGGGTCTTCCCTTTTTTGTGTTCAAAATATATGATTTATGGGGGAAACCCAGTTTCCCCCCAAGGGACAGAAAAATCCAGAATTTCAGAATTGGAGAAGTAGGGAAAACAGGGGTCAAAACCTCTTTCAAACCCCCCCCGGAAAATAGATTTTTTTCCATCCGAAATTAAAGATAAACTTATACATCGGGGGGGTTCCCGGGTACGCTAGGGCATGAGCTTCCTGCGAACCCGCTTGAAAAAGTACACCAAAGAATTTAGTCCAACGGTAATAACTTGATAAAAAGGGAACCTCCACACAAGAATTCAGTTACTCAGTTCGATATTCAAAGAGTGCCAAAGGTGGATAGTAACCTAAGATTTTTAAGAGATGGGCGCGTCACTGGGGATACCAACCTTACCGGCGAAGATACTCGGGGATGGGAGCTAGTGAGGAAAATATCCCCTGTTAAAACTGTAGGAATTGCAATTTAAATTAATTCCTTATGCCATATATGGATTTATGATATACCGTCCCCACCCAGATAGACCAGACAAGATTGGTGGTGGTGCCCCAAATGGGGTCAACAACATGGGACTGATCTTTATCATGGGATATGAATCTTGGTCCCCCAAAAATCCAGAACTTTATGGGGAGAATGTGACTGTCCTCAATAGACAGTTTGAATAACTGATATGATTTTGTCGCCGTAATCCCGATATCATTCATATAGAATTTGGGAAGCCAAAAAAACCGGGCTTGTTCATATTTTTTATTGATGGCAAATACATGCCTCTTGAACGGGTGGCTCAGACCGGAGGTCCCTCAGATCGCCTTGGTAGTGCAGCAGTTAAACTTTCTTTCCATGGATAGAAGGGAGGCAGCCGAAACACAAAAGAGAAGCAGGGCTAAATAAAGTTTTTTTCAAGAAATTGGAGAACTTCATTGAAAAATTCTTGACGCCGCAAGAAATAAGGAGACAGGTGGCTCCGTTCAGTGAAACTACATGTATTATCATGGAGACTAGCAGGCGATTTTAGGTCCTCTTAAATTAACATTAAACTAATTTAGATTAATATAAGAGAGGGCATAACAATGGCACAGGGGTGGGTACTTGAGGCCTTAGGATTGTTATGGGTGGGCATGGGCTTGAGATAAACAAGCGCAAACGCTATTTGGGTCGATGAGGTTATACTTTGGTTAACTGGATACAGTGTGGAAAAGGATAGTTTCTAACATGGCTGTAGTGCTCTGGGCGGGAGGGGGACTGTTTACTGTCTTTAAGTTTTTGTTGTTTCATCAATGATTGTAAATGATATAATGTGGAAATTACACCTAATTTTATATATTGCTATTCATGCCTATTTTTTTTTTAATCTAGTGGGGTAAAGAAAAAATTTTTAAATTTTTAAAAAAAAAACAAAACCCCTTTGAACATCACAGAGCAGGTGCTTTTAAAAAGGGTACTTGTTTTTTACACACAGGTAGATTTTTATTTATCATCTTTCACCCATTTGGGACAACTTTGGGAAATCATTCAGGGGTCCTCACTGAACTTTTTGGAGGGGGATTTTGCTGAAACTGAAAGAAAAGGGGGCCAAAAATTTTTGCACCCCCAATTTTCAGTTTTTTTTTTTTAAAAAAGGGTTTAAAATTCAAAAAAAAATTTTTTTCGTTCCACTTCCAATTGTGTCCCACTGTTTTGTTTTCTTCACAAAAAAATTAAAATTTTTATATTTTTAAAGTTTAAAACCCCTGAAATGTGAAAAAAGGGTTAAAAAATTTTCAGGGGCTGATACTTTGGGCAGGGCACTGTATAGGGGGGGCTCTGCGCTTTTTTTGTTGCGGGTTTTAAAAATCTTGTGATTTTTTTAATTTGGTTTTACAGCTATATATTTTGGATCTTTTAAAGGAGCCCTATAGGCGTATTTTAAATCTTGAAAAAAAGGCAAAAGACCTCGAAACTTCGCACTCACAGGTGGGGAAAACCCTTCGCTTGTCCTTACAACTCTCGAAAGATTTCCAGGATGAAACTGAACTCTAAACTCTGGCGATCCTCCTGTTTTGCAAGTAGGGACTCAAATAACTTAAAAGCAACTAAAAGCAAGTATTATTTTTTTTTTTTACAATTTTGTATTTTTTAGGGAATAAAAAACATAAAGAATAAGGGCTTGTTCACACCCCCTTTTTCGGAGCCGATTTTGGATCCTTTTTGGGCCCCCGAAAATAGAAACCAAAAATGCCGCCCCAATGGGACCCAAAAAAGTTTCCAACACGCGGGTGAAAATTTTGGGAATCCGTCTTCCCCGTCTTTCGGACAAAAATTAAAATTTCCCTTTTCTTATAAGGGGAACCGAAAGACGGTTCCGAAATTTACAAGAAAACCCACATCGCGTTTCCCCTCTCTGAACACCGATACGTTTTTTTAACATTGCAAGAATAAAAAATCACCCCGCCTTTGGCAAACCCGCGTTTTTGGGGCCCCATTTGGGGGTCCGATAGCCGGCCAAAAACACGCATCTAATAACGTAATTTTCACACGGACAGAAAAACACCATTTTAACAAAACTCTAAGGAATGAACAGAGTCTCCCCAAATTTGTTTTTTTTGAGATTCTAAAGCCCAAGGGGGGGGAAACTTGTCAGGACAGATTTTTGTGATGGAAAAAATTTTATATTTTGGGGATCCTTTTTTTTCCCCCTTTTTAATGTTTTTGTTAGTATAACACCCAACGTATCCTTTGCCCCCGGCACGTAAAAGCCCTGTTTAACTCTTTTCTAAAATTTTTTGCTACAAAATTATGCAATAGAGATAACTGCTGAAAACAAAGATACCCCTCCTTCTGGGACAACCCAAGGTTCCAGTTATTCCCCGACTAAAAAGGGGCCCAAATAAGGGTGAAAACCCAAACACATTCCCAACAGCTCGGCCCATGTGGATGCTTTCTTTTCCCCACTAACACCAAGGGGGTATAGAACCGCCATTTTTGATAATAAAGACAGAAAGTGGATTTAAAACCAGCAAACCCGGGGGGATCTCTTTTTCCCTGGGAGCACCTTTTTTTTTTTTTTTTTTTAAAAAATTTTTTTTTATTGAAAAAAGCTTACCATTTTTCCCGTAAAATCAAAGATACAAACAGTTGAGTACAAAAGACTTCATACACATATAAAAAATAAACTAGGCACGTACATTTTTTTCAACCCCCAATTTTCAAATTTTTTTTAAATGTTCAAAATTTAAAACCCAAAACATTCAAAATGAAATTCCCACTCCCACTGAAGACTACCTTCCTAAAAACCCCCCTTTAAGAATTTCCCTCTCCAATTTCTATCCCCCATTTTAAAAAACCCGCCATCTTTTTTCCCGGAGATAGTAACCCCGGGGCGTGCGGGAAAAGGGGCATCAATTCTTTTAAAGTCCTCAACCGCCCAAAACTTACAATAAAGTCTTTTCCCTTTTTGGAAAAATTTTTCCCTTTTCACGTGTCTTTTTTGGATTTTTGCCTCTATCCTAAACCACTGTCATCAAAAGTCTAAGTTTTAGCAACTATTTCCTCCTTTACTGGAATACTTTTCCTGTAAAAACCAAGCCGTAAAAAAGCTTTTTTTTGCTACTAGAAGTATTGTGTGGGACTCCTTTTGTGTCCCACCAGCGCCTTTCCTCTCCCCTACCAGCAACCCTCAGCAGGAATATAAGGGAAAAATTTGGGACAAATTTGGGATCCCTTGAAACTTCACCCCCCATATCTCTCTAATAATTGCAGAGTGTCCTCCCAAAAAAACGCTTTTATTTTTTGGGCATCCCCATTTTCCATGTAGAAGATCTGCTTTTTTTTTTTGAAATTTTACATTTTGGGGCCCTTCCGCCCAGAAAACCAGGGGGGCATTCCTGTGGGGAAAGGGGCAAATGCATAAGCCCCCCTTGGTGACCCGGGGGAAAAACCATCCCCCTCCAACTTTCATTTATAGGGTTGTTTTTTAACTTTCTCGGCCCTTTTTCCCTAATTTTTGCCCTCGCCTCGGGTTCCCCAAATCTCTTTCCCAAGCCCTGAAACTTTGCTCTTTATTAGCAAATTTCCCCTTTTCCCAAAAATTTCCTGTAAATGCCAAAAAAGGGTTCCCTTTTTTGATCGGGCCCTGTCCCATAAGGGCATCAAACCCCCCCCGGGGGGGGTTTTGCCCGGGCCCCTGGATTCCTGACCATTTTTCTTACAGAAAAGGGTATGATCTGCCAATATTGGGAAAAACCCCCTTTTTTTACCATCTGTATTTTCCCTTAAGTTCCTGCCCCGACATGAACCTATTCTCCGTTTCATGTATTAGATTTTTCTCATCGTCCCAATGTTTCTATCCTTCCACCCCCAAAAGAATTTGTTTTCCCCCCCTTTTCCCCCCCCCGGGGAAATCCCGCAAACTTCCCCCCAACAGGGGGCGTACTTGGATAAAGGGGTAGGGTTAAAAGTAAAACCCAAATTTTTTTGGGATGGTTTCCATGTTGGGAATTGTATTTCTTAAGATCCACGATTTTGTTTGACAAAGGGAAAAGGGAAAATCCCCGGGTCGCTGTTAAAGAAGGGAAAGGCCCGGGTTTAAAATTTTTCCGGGGTTCGCAATTTCCTCTCCAAACCTCAGATTGGAAAAAATACCCTACAACCGTGGATCCAATCCCCGCAATTTCCCGGGACAAACGCCGGCCTTTAAGTTTTAAAAACCCAATGGTCGGGGAGGGGTTAAAAACCCCCCTTCCCCCCCTTTTCCTAAAACGTTTCCCAAAGCCAAAACCTGGGGTTTTTTTCGAGCTCCCACAAAAAAACCTAAAAAACCCCCTGATCTCCTTTTGGGTTTATATCCTTTTTGCTTAAATAACATCGGGGGGGTTTTCTGTAATAGGAATACCAAAAATCGGGCAAACTAATCATCTTCAATAAGTTTAAGCACCTTTATATCCCCAGGATAATTGGGAGACCCCACAGTTTTTGAGCCCCTTTTAGGTTCCCTCCATTTCACAGTTTTTTCCAGAGGGCTTTAACCAAAAATTTAAAAACTGCCCTTGATGCATAATGGACATTTTGGCTGACCCGTTATGGAGACAATATGGGTGTCCCCCGTTATGGAGACAATGGGAGCTTGGGGTTGTTATGGAGAAAAAACGTGGGGGGAGTACCATTTTTTGGGGAAAAAATTTTAATAGCCTTGAAGTGGAGGGAGTGGACGAAAGGTAGTATTTTTGGGGGTAGAATTTCGCCTGAAACTAAAGGGGAAACCCGGGTTTTTTTTGAGGTCATAGATTTAGTGCTTTCTAGCTAACAAAACGGAACTTCTGGCTCAGGGAAACACTTTTAAAATGTTCTACCCGTTCCAAAACAGTAAAGCGCCTGGATTTTGGTGTTGAACCCTTTTAAAATTTTTGCTTGTTACGGTTGTAGGGCCCCCCCACCCCCCCGCACGCCCCCCCTAATCAAAGGGCATTTCAAAGTGCCCCCGGGGTCTGTAAAAGCACCTGAAAATTGGAGGCGCCTGGGTTATATATCTAGTGAACAGGGCCAGTAAGATTTTTTTACCATAAAATTATCAGCCACTTGGGCCCTGTTTTGTTTCGGGGCTGCAAATAGTAGTCTGGGATCTTTTCAGACCAAAAACTGGCGCAAACCCCCTACATGTGCCCAAAGTGGCTGATAAAATTATGGAAAAAATGTTATAGCACTATAATGGGGACGAAAGTGGCTGACACTATTCTGGAGACTATGGGCGAATGGGATGTAGGGACGCACAAGGAGTCCCGGCGTCTTTTTTAGCTCCCAAAAACGGGAGCAACCCTATTCCCCTAGATTAATAATCAGGCGCACTCCAATATCAGGCGGCCCTAAAAAGGGCCCCCGCGCACTTTGTAAATTTTGCCCAAGGGGATGTTTTTACCAAAAGCAGCGCGTATTCGCACCGAATAATTGACATGTCACTTTTTCCCCCCACACGTACAATACGATCGTTTATTTTTTTTATTATTTTTTATTTTAAAGCGCTTGATTCCAGGCGCTGTACATTGGGGGGTTACATACATTCTAAGTCAAACGAGTTCAGTGATAAGGGATAATACAATTTGGGGCACACAGAGGGAGGAGGACCCTACCCAGGGGGGCTTTACAATCTACAAGGAGGGGGAAAGAGACAGGGGGTATTGTACAACGGGGAGAGGAGGCGTAATCCATAGTTCTCTATGGAACAGGTACCGTAATTTCGGAGGCATCTCGCCCGTATTAGAGGAAAATACGAGAAAAATGCGCGCTGAAATTACGCCCTGTGAACTTTCCCCGGACGCGAGTGTTCGGAGGCGGCCACTACAACTGATGAAGCTACCATTTATGACTTTGGACGGAAAATCCAGGCACATTACGCTGGAACAGGAAGGCACTTTTGGGGCCGTGCGAAAAAAACGCTTTTTTTGATGCGTTTTTGGATCCTCTGTTGGAACCCCCCCAAACGGGCCCCAAAACATCTAACAAATAGCAGGTTTACTTACAACTTTAATATGAAAACGCATTTGGGGTTAGACAACGATCGCCGAACGGTGTTCATTGCGTCTTTTCGGGTCCGTTGCAACCATTGACTGTCAGTTCTTTGGGTTAAGTCGCCCGCAGGGGCCCCCAAAAAAACTTAGGGGGCGATCCCGCTGCATCCAACAAGCATCCAAACACCAGCGCGTTTGGATCGGTTGGATCTGTTTAACCCCTTAACGCCCGGGGGTATGGTACGTCCCCGGGCCCCCAAGGGGTTTGCAGGGGATCGCTCCCGGGCCCCCCCCCCCCCCCCCCCCCCCCCCCCCCCCCGCCCCCCCCCCCCCAGAGTCCCACCCCCCCCCCCCCCCCCCCCCCCCCCCCCCCCCCCCCAGCCGCCGGGTGTTAGCGGCTGATCGCAGCTGACACCTGGCGTTGTTTAACCCTTCAGACACAGCGGCAAAGATGGGCGCGGTGTCTGAACGAACGACGATCGGTCCGCAAACCCCGATGTTAGGGTCATGGCCGACCTACACGGCGATGGGGAGCCCTGTAAAGGCCCGTCACTTACATGTCGATTTGCCCCTTTCCGGCCGTAGACAGGAAGTGGGGGAAACCCCATCTTTGTCACCCCAAATGCATTGCCTATGCAATGCATTGGCGTATTAACAACGCACCCCTAGGGGTTAAGAATCATAGGGGGGACAAAAATTTTACAGTAAACCCAAAAAATTTAAGTTTTAAGTACAAAAAAAAATTTTAAAAGTTAAATCCCCCCTTTCCCCTTTTTACAAATAAAATCTTAAAAATAAAAAAAAATTTAACATTTTTGGTACCGCATGAAAAAGTCCGATCTAAAAATTAATTTAAATTTTATTCGTAGCTAACAGAAGAAAAAAAAAAATTCCAAACCCCCAAAAATTGCTTTTTTTTTGGTTTCATTTTGCCCTCAAAAAATGGAATAAAAGTAATCAAAAAAGTCGCTGCCCCAAACCACTACATAAAAAGTACCTTCAGCCCGAAAAAATGCCCCCTCATGCGTCCGTAGGGTTAGTAAAAAAAATTATTGGTGCAAAAATGGCCCACGGCGAAAATTCAAAAATAGAAAAGTTTGGGAAATTTTTTTTTAGGGGTTCCAAAACATAAAGAACCCTACATTTTTGGGTATTGCCAGATGGCGTAAAAACCTAAAGGGAAACAAAAAAACACATTTATTTACCAAAGATTGAACGCCTTTAAAAGCAAAACCCCAAAACTTTGGAAAAAATCGTTTTTTTTCAATTTTTGTCCCCTTGGAATTTTTTTGCAGTTTTCCAGTATTTCTATAGTACAGTAAAATAACCCATTAAAAAGTACATCTTGTCCCGCAAAATAAAAGCCCTCATATGTCTAGGTAGGTGGAAAAAATAAAAAAAAGTTTGGCTTTCAGAAGGCGGGGAAAGGGAAAAACGAAGTTCACCAAAAAAAAAAACGCAGGGGTCCTTTAAAGGGGTTAGGTCCGATCCCCAAATTGCGTTTTGGATGCGTTTTTGGGGGACCAACGGGGACCCAAAAATTGGTCCAAAAAAAACCGGTTGAAAAAGCCAAATTGTACTTTTTTGTAGTAAAAGGGATAAATCTATGACTCACAATAAACATGTTCATAAAACCCAGGGGCTTCTACTTTTTCAAAATGGCCCCCCAAAAATGGGCCCCAAAAATCGTGGGTTTCCCCTAGGGGTGTCTGACACTGCTATGTAGATGATGTGGCTAGCAGCGTTATGAAGACAATATAGCTGGCACCGTTACAGGGCACCATGACAAGCTTTGGTGTAGAATTTCCTAAAGGGGTTTGCCCCTTTTTTTAAAAACCGGCACCAAAAACAATGGCAAAGGAGGTATATTTACCTCCAGTGTTTACCCCCCCCTAGTGCCCTCATCAAATTAAGATGAACCCCCTGTCACCACTGTCTTCAATTCACAATCTGCCTGATAATAATAGATGTATTGCAGCTGGCACTTAGTGACACCTGAACTTTTGTGGAAACACCATGGCTGGATACTTATGTAGGTCCCAGCAGGCACCTGTGAGCTCACTTTAATTCATAGTTGCCAACTTTTGAAAATGAAAAAAAAAAAAGGACCCTATGGGGGGCGCGCCCATCTTGTCGGATGCCACGCCCTTCAAAAAGCCACCCCCCTCATAACTGCATAACGGCTTTGGAAGAAAACCAGGTGATGCCCCTTTTATACCCGGGTAGTCCCCCCTTAACCGGGGTAGTGCCCCTTCAGGGCTGGAAGGGCCCCCCTTTTTGTAGCCAAGTAGATGCCCCCTCTGTGCCAGGAGACCCAAAATTTTTTACCCCAGGTGGTCCCCCCCTTTGTTAGCCAGGTAGGTCCCCCCCATTGTTAGCCAGGTAGGTGCCCCCATTGTTAGCCGGGGTAGTGCCCCCATTGGTTTGCCGGGTAGGGGCCCCCCCCATTGTTACCCAATAGTGCCCCATTGTTAGCCAGGTAGTGCCCCCATTGGTTGCCGGTTTGTGCCCCCCATTGGTTCCGGGTAGTGCCCCCATTGGTTGCCAGGTATGCCCCCTTGTTGCCGGGTAGTGCCCCCATTGTTAGCCAGGTGTGCCCCCATCTGTTAGCCAGGTAGTGCCCCCTTTTTTCCGGTGTGCCCCCTCTGTTGCCACGTGGGTGCCCCCATTGTTAGCCAGGCAGTGCCCCCCATCTGGTTAGCCGGGTAGTGCCCCCTTTGTTGCCGGGTAGATGTCCCCTCTGTTCCAGGTGATGCCCCCTCTGTTGCCGGGTTTTGCCCCCTCTTTGCCGGGTAGTGCCCCCTCTTTTGCCGGGTGTGCCCCCATCGTTAGCCAGGAAGTGCCCCATTCGTTAGCCAGGAGGGGCCCCCATCTGTTAGGCCAGGTTTAGTGCCCCCTTTTTTTGCCAGGTAGTCCCCCCCTGTTGAGGTATGCCCCCATTGTTAGCCGTAGTGCCCCCTTTTTCCCATTTAGTCCCCCTTTTTTGCCCGGTAGTGCCCCCCGTTGCCGGGGTAGTGCCCCCCTTTTACCGGTGTGCCCCCATCTGTTACCCAGGTATCCCCCCTTTGTTCCGGGTAGTCCCCCCTCTGTTCCAGGTAGGCCCCCATCTGTTTGCCAGGTATTTTGCCCCCCATCTGTTACCCCAGGTAGTGCCCCATTTTTGCCAGGTGATGCCCCCATTGTTGCCAGGTGTTCCCCCCTTGTTGCCAGGAGTTGCCCCTCTGTTGCCAGGTATTGGCCCCCTAAAGCTAATAAAAATAAAAAAATAAAATCCACTTACCTCACCAGGCTCCTGCAGCGCGGCCCCTCCGACCGATCTCCTCAGCGGGGCAGGGGGGAAGTGAGAGCAGCCGCGCGTCACCCCCGCAGCCCGCGCACTTCCCCCTGCGCCCTGAACTGTATTACGGCGCACAACCGGGGCCGGTACATACAGGGAGAGGAGGGAGGAGGGGGGCGATCCCCCGCCTCCTCCCCGCACGTTGAGACCGCGGGCGGGTGAGCGGCCGTGCGGCCGCTGCACCCCCTTTTGGAGCGGTTTCCCGCGGCGAAGGTAGGGCACCCGGCTCTCTTGCACCGCGGGGAGCGGGAGGAATGCCAACTCCCCCGGGGGGGCGGGAGGGGACCCCAAATAGCGGGACCCCCCCCCAAAAAAAAGGGAGAGTTGGGTGTATGCTTTTTTTTAGGTGTCAATGGCTGCCTTTTAGGGGCTCTGTGTGTTACTTCGTGGAGCACATTTATAAGTGTAGATCACGTGGTCCATAAACCACGGGGGGTGTGTGTGCTATTAATTACTTCATAATTTAGGCGGGAGTTTACTCTGGAGCCACAGAACGTGTGTGCCCGGTCACGTGTCCCCCGGCTTTTTATGTTCTCCCGCCTTTTTTTTCTAGAATCTGACCCCATTTGGCCCTTTCAGAAAAGTGTACATTGTTGACATCTTCCGCTCATCTGATTGGCTGCTCTGCGGCCACTCAGCGGCCGGCGATCGCTTCTTCTCTCTGTGATTGGTCAGTGCGTTGCTCCCTGGGTCCGGAGCTCAGGAAGGATAGAGGCTGCTGATGACGTCAGCGCTAGCACTCCGCAGGCCGAGTAGTCTGGTCCGGGCTGTGGCGGGCAGGTCCTAGCGCAGTAAGTTGTGTTGTGTGTGCGGTACCGCAGCCAACGTAGCGTGTATGTACAGGGTTGTATGTAAAGTCCTTTACCTCTGTTTTCATTGACTTTTAGTAGGGTTAATAAAGCGTTGAGGGGAAGTCTTAGTGGAGCCACCTTAAAGGGGCATTTTTTTTTTTTAAAAAAGGACCCGAATGTTACCAGATTCCCTTTGTAAAACTCTTAGCTCTGTCCCCGGAGGTAAAAAAGAAGGGGGGTCTCCAGAAACGCGACCCCGCCAGCCATTGTTACCTTGGGTCTCAGTCTATTGTCCAAGTCCACAATTCATGTGAGGGCCCAAAAAATCACTGAGGCGACAGAGCAGACAGATAGAGGCATCCTCATAGGATAGAAAGGCGGTAACTACCACTGCTTAGCTTTAAAAAAACTTAAATGTTGTCACCGCGAGTCACATTTATTAGACCAAATTTTAGCGTCGCATGCGTAGTCTTTAAGGAAGTCATAAGAAGCGCTGGCATGGCGGTTAGTAAAGGTGTTGATGGCTGTCTTACACATTTGCTGTGGGGTTTAAAAAAAGGGACGATTTATCGGGTTTTCAAATTGTAAAAAGGGGGGGTAATCGATTTCGGCGAAAGGGGGGGTTTGGGTTTTCTGACTCTGCAAGTTTCTACCTGTTTGGGGGTGTGTGGTGGAAAGCAGCGGGGTGTCACTGCACCTCTGTAACCCACTGTGTATGGGGGCCCCTGGAGCAGACGGATGCACTGCAACTTCTGCTAACCCTACTTTTTTTGTTGGGGGCCCCCGGAGCAGAGGATGTCATGAACTCTGCTAACCTATGGTATGGGGCCCAGAGACAGATGTATTTCACCTCTGTAAATACTGTGTATGGGGGGGCCCGAAAAAGCAGAGGGGGGTCACTGCACCTCTGCCAAACCCTACTGTGTATTTGGGGCCTGGGCAGGCGGATGTCCTGCACCTCTGCTAAACCCACTTTTTATGGGCCTGGGCGAGGTGTCACTGCCCTCTGCTAACCCTACTTTATTGGGCCCCGGGGGGAGCAGACGGGGGGGTTTTTACTGCCCTCTGTAACCTATGTGAAAAGGGGCCCGGGGCGGGCGGATGTAAGCACCTTCCCTTAAACCCTACTTTTTGGTATGGGGGGCCCCGAGCCGAGGATGTCACTGCCCTTGAAACCCCCATGTGTATGGGGCCCAACGGACGGAGTTTCACCTGCACCTCTCAACCCCAATGTGTAGGGCCCGCAGCGGGCGGGTGTCACTGCACCTCTCTAACCCACTGTGTATGGGGCCCCGGGGCAGAAGGATGCACGCACCTTTATAACCCCGTGTATGGGGCCCCCGGGCAGAGGATGTCACTGCACCTCTGCAACCTACTGGTATGGGGCCCGAGCGGAGGTGTCACGCACCCTTCTAACCTACTGTGTATGGGGCCCCAGAGCGGGGAGGATGTCACTGCACCTTACTAAAAAAAACCCACTGTGTTGGGGCCCGAGGGGAGGATGTCACCCCCTCTGCAACCCTCTGTGTATGAGGTTGGAGAGAGGATGTCCCCCACCTCTGCTAACCCCCCTGTTATGGGAGGGGCGGACGGTGTCACTGCACCTCTCTAACCCTACTGTGATGGGGGCCCCGGCCAAAAGGATGTCACTGCACCCCTTTAAACCATTTGTTTGGGCCCCGAGCGAGGTGTCACTGACCTTCTAACCCTACTGTGTTGGGGCCCCGGAACGACGTGTTACGCCCTCTGCAACCCTACTGTTTGGGGCCCGGAGCAGCGGGGGAATGTTATGCAACCTCTGCTAAACCCCATGTGTATGGGGTCCCCGAGCAGACAAAATACTGAACCCCCTTGCTAACCCCATGTGTATGGGGCCCGGAGCAGACGGGGTACGCCCTCTGCTAACCTATGTGTATGGGGCCCCGGAAACAGAGGGTGTCATGCACCTTTTACCCTACTGTGTATGGGGCCCCCGGAGCAGAGGTTCCTGCCCTCTACTAACCCCACTGTGTTTTTTATGGGGGCCCCGGGCAGAGGATGTCACCCGCATCTCCAACCCCACTGTGATGGGGCCCGAGCGAGGATGTCACTGCACCCTGCTCCCTACTGTGTATGGGGCGCCCCGGGGCGGGAGTCAAACCCCCTTGTCCCTATGTGTATGGGCCCCGGAGCAGACGGATGTCACTGCACTTATGCTAACCAAACTGCATTAGCAGAAAAAACTTAAATTTTCACAGCAGTACCAGAATTGGACCTCAGCTGATTGTAAAGTGTTGTCCTCTCCATTAAGTCACGTTTTCTGCTTCATTGAAGGGATGAACGTAAGAAACATCAGAGAACAAACACCCTGCAAAATATTGCTGAAAACACAAAGCTGGTGGCGGGGGTTTTGACGGGGAGTTTTTGTAGCAATCTTGTCCGGGCTCCCCAAATCCCGGGCCCCAAAGCCCCCCAAAAGGTCTGTTTTTAGGAATCCCACAAAAAGTTTTTGACAATAATGAAATCACGGGCAATGCTAAGGAAGTCAGAAAACAGACTGTTGGGGGGTTTCCCCGAGGAGGGTTAGGACCCCCGCTCTGGTCCCCCTCATCCATTTGGGGAAAGGCGGTTCATGATTGGGGATGAATCCCTTCCTTGCAGATAAAAGTAACCCCCCCCATGTGATAGTCTCCCCTGGGGGGATGGGGGTCTTCCAGCAAGACAAAAGCGACATGTCACACCTAGAATATCTGACATGGTTTGGGAAAAGGCAGGACCAAAAACTTTCCCAAAAAAACCCTGACACTAAATCTCAAACTTGGGGCCCCAATGGAGCATGTGGGAGCCCTGGTGGTTTTGGTGTTGGGTTATGGCCCCTCCGCAGGGGGGGGCCCTTATGGGGTGTGGTTTTTTGGCCCTCCCCGCACTGTGGGGCCCTGATGGTGGTGTTGGCCTTTTGGCCCCCCAGAGCGTGGGGCCCCTGGATGGTGGTGTTTTTCTCTTGGACCCCCAGCAGCTGTGGGGCCCCTTTTATGGTGGTGGTTGGGTCTATGGACCTCCCGCACTGGGGGGCCCCTGGAGGTGGTGTTGGCTTTAAAAGGCCCTCCAGGACTGTGGGGACCTGGATGGGGGTGTTTGGGTTATGGACCCTCCAGAGCTGTGGGCCCTGGGGTGGTGGTGTTGGCTCTTTACCCTCCCGCAGCTGGGGGGCCCCTGGATGGGGTGTTGGCTCTATGGTCCTCCCGAGCTGTGGGGCCTATTTATTGGTGGTGTTGGTCTTGGCCCCCCGCACTGTGGGGCCCCTGTGTGGTGTTGGGCTCTATGGCCCCAGCAGTGTGGGGGGCCCCGGATGGTGGTTTGCTCTATGGACCTCCGAATTTTGGGACCTGGATGGGGGTGTTTGGGTCTTTGGAACCTCACACAACTGTGGGCCCCCGGAGGTGGTTTGGCTTTGGACCCTCCAGAGCTGTGGGGCCCGATGGTGGTGTTGGCTCTATGGCCCCCCCAGACTGTGGGGCCCTGGTGGTGGTGTTGGCCTAGGACCCCTCCAGCAGTGTTGGGGCCCCCGGATGGGGGTGTTGGCTTATGGGGACCCTCCAGGGGTTGGGGCCCCTGGTGGGGTGTTGGCTCTATGGTCCCTCCAGCCTGTGGGGCCCCTGGGTGGTGGTGTTGGTCTATGGCCCTCCGCAGTGTGGGCCCCTGGTGGGGTTGCTCTAGGACCCTCCCAGCAGTGTGGGGCCCCGATGGTGGTGGGTTTATGGACCCCCCAGCAGTGTGGGGCCCGGGATGGTGGTGGGTTTGGGTTATGGACCCTCCAGCAGTGTGGGCCCCCGGATTTGGGGGTGTTGGTCTATGGCCTCCCGCAGGTGGGGCCCCTGGATGGGGTGTTGGCCCTATGGGACCCCCCAGCAGTGGGGGAGCCCTGGTGGTGGTGTTGGCTATATGGAAACCCAAGCGTGTGGGGCCCCCCTGGTGGTGGTTTGGTCTATGGGCCCCCACAGCTGTGGGGCCCTGGATGGTGTTTTCCCCTATATCCCCCTTTCCTTTGGGGTTTGGCTCTATGGCCCTTCCCCAGTTGGGAGCCCGGTGGTGGGGTTTTTGGCTCTTGGCCCCTCCGCGCTGTGGGGCCTTTGATGGGGGGTTGGTCTATGGACCCTCCAGAGTGTGGGGCCCCCGGATGGTGGTGTTTGGCTCTATGGCCCCTCCAGCGTGTGGAGCCCTGGATGGTTGGGGTTTGCTCTATGGACCCCAGCAGCTGTGGGGCCTCCGGTGGGGGTGTTGGGGTCTATGGGCCCCCCCAGCAGCTGTGGGCCCCTGGTGGGGTGTTTGGGTTATGGCCTCCAGCAGCTTGGGGGCCCCTTGTTTGGGGGTGTTGGCCCCTTTTACCCTCCAGCAGCTGTGGGGGGCCCTGGGTGGGGGTGTTGGCTTATGGCCCTCCAGCACTTTGGGCCCCTGGATGGTGGTATTGGGGTCTATGGACCCCCCAGCAGCTGTGGAGCCCCGATGGGGGTGTTAGCTTATGGGCCTCCAGCAGTGTGGGGCCCCCGGTGGTGGTGTTGGCTCTTTTGGTCCCCCAGAGTGTGGGGGCCCTGGTGGTGGTGTTGGCTCTATGGCCCCCCCGCAGCTGTGGGGCCCCCCGGTGGGGGTTGGCTCTATGGACCCTCCAGCAGTGTGGGGCCCCTGGATGGTGGTGTTTGGGGTCTATGGACCCTCCCAGCTTGGGGCCCTGGATGGTGGTGTTGGGTCTTGGTCCCTCCAGCAGTGTGGGGCCCCTGGTGGTGGTGGGGTTTGGGTTATGGCCCTCCAGCAGTGTGGGCCCTGGATGGTGGTGTTCGGTCTATGGCCCCTCCAGCAGTGGGGGCCTTTTGATGGTGGGTTGGTCTATGGCCCCCCCAGCAGTGTGGGGCCCCCCGGATGGTGTGGTTTTGGGTCTATGGACCCTCAGCAGCTGTGGGGGGCCCCCCGGATGGTGGTGTTGGCCTATGGCCCTTTAAACAGTGTGGGGCCCCCGGATGGTGGTGTTGGCCCATGGGACCCTCCGGAAAATGGGGGCCCTTTTATGGTGGTGTTGGCTTATGGACCCCCAGCAGTGTGGGGGCCCGGATGGTGGTTTGGCTCTTGGGGCCCTCCAGCAGCTGTGGGAGCCCTGGATGGGGGTGTTGGCTCTATGGCCCCCCCCGCAGCTGTGGGGCCCGGATGGTGGGTTGGCTTAGGCCCTCCGCGCTGTGGGGCCCCGGTGGGGGGTGTTGGCCTTTTGGCCCCCCAGCAGCTGGGGCCCTGGTGGTGGTGTTGGCTCTATGACCTCCGCAGCTGTGGGGCCCTTGATGGTGGGTTGGCTTATGGACCCTCCGCAGCTGTGGGGCCCTGGTGGTGGTGTTGCTCTTTGGTCCCCCAGCAGCTGTGGGGCCCCCGGATGGGGTGTTGGGTTTGGACCTCCAGCAGCGTGGGGCCCCGGATGGTGGTGTTGGCTTTTGGTCCCCAGCAGCTGTGGGCCCTGGTTTGGGGGTGTTGGGTCTATGGACCCCCCAGCGCTGTGGGGGGGCCCCCGATGGTGGTGTTGGTCTATGGACCTCGCAGTGTGGGGCCCTGGATGGTGGTTGGGGTCATGGACCCTCCAGAGCTGTTTGGGGCCCCCTGGAGGTGGTTTTTGGGTTATGGACCTCCAGCAGCTGTGGGGCCCCTCTTGGTGGTTTGGTTATGGCCCCAGCGCTGTGGGGCCCTTGGTGGTGGTTTTGGCTCTATGGCCCTTCAGAGTGTGGGCCCTGGATGGTGGTGTTGGGTCTATGGCCTTCAGCAGCTTTGGGCCCTGGATGGTGGTTTTTGGGTTTGGCCCCCCCTCCAGCAGCTGTGGGGCCCCTGGGTGGTGGTGTTTGGGGTCTATGGCCCTCCCGCGCGTGGGGCCCCTGGATGGTGGGGGCTCTATGGACCCTCCAGGCTGTGGCCCCCCGGGGTGGTGTTGGCTCTATGGACCCCCCAGCCGCTGTGGGGCCCCTGGAGGGGGGTGTTGGCGCGATGGACGCTCCCGCAGCGGTGGGGCCCCGGGGTGGGGGTGTTGGCGCGATGGGCCCCCACCTGTGGGGCTATTGAATGGGGTTTTTTCATGGCCCTCCCGAGTGTGGGGGGGATGGGGTTTGGTCTTTTGGCCCCTCACTTTGCGGAAGCCCCTATGTGGTTTTTTTATAAACCCTCCAGCAGCTGTGGACCCCGGGGGGGGGGCTCAGGACCCCAAGGGGGAGCCCGGATGGTGGTGTTGCTCTTTGGACCTCAGCAGTTTGGGGAGCCCGGAGGTGGTGTTGGATACCTGTGACAACCTTCTAAAACCTTAGTGAGTCACACCCCACCCCTGTAGCTGCTGTTACTCTGGATATTAGTTGCAGGTTATAATAATGTGACTCAGCTGTGTATGACTTCTGAGGGGGCGGGACATAGTGAGAGTTTTTGTGTCATGCCCCGCCCCCACCATTGTGCCTGTATGTGTTATATAGAATTATCACATAACCATATAATGTACGGTATATTAACATTTTATACAAATGTACCTGAGGTGTCTACAGGCTGGATGGACACGGTTGGTGAAGGCGGCAGCAAGAAATCAAGAAACCGACAGAGTGGAAGCAAAAAAACAGCGAAGAGGAGGAAAGCGAAGAACGAGAACATCTCCTCAGTGTCACAGCTCATCCAGCAACTGCGGGAAACTGTGTTTCCAGACCCTGATACAAAAGCCACAAGGGTAGGTACTAGTATAGGGTTTTCCTTACCAAAGGGCTCGGTGGGGGTAAGAGATGGCGGGGAGTCTGGGTGGAGACAAATGACATAACCATTAAGGGGCGTTAAATAAGGGATCGCTGCTTTTTATGTTAAAGATCGCAAAAAAAGTCACTTTCAAAATGGGTCCATTAAACAGTGGTTTCCAAACCCAATATCCCTTTGTATGGGGTGTTTTCACTCCTCGGTCCCCTTCGTACAGACCTGTTCATCTCTCCCGATAGGCTCCAGCACTGGTTTCTATAGCTAAGACCTTTCAATTTCCTCTAGGCTCCAGCGCTGGTCTATAGTTTTCCCAGACCTGTTTTTGATCTCTCCTGATAGGCTGCCAGCCTGTTGCTATACTAAGACCTGTTTGATCCTCCGATAGGCTGCCAGCACTGTTGTATAGCTACAGACCTGTTCTCTCCCCCCCTCCTGAAAGACTGCCAGCATGGGTTTTTTATGTAAGACCCCGGGTTTCATGAAACCTAGTGGAAACCATAAAACACGCCCCCTGAATTTCAAAATGAAAACCCAAATAAAGGGGGCTGAGGTGAGATGAACAATGTATGAGCAACCCCTTTTAAAATCAAAAAACCAAAATTTTAGATATTTAAGCTCTTTTCTGAGAAAGCCTCAAGGAGTCTATTTTTGGCCCTAAAAAATTTGGGGATGGTGGACCCGTGAGGTAAAAAAAAACATCACGTGGTTTTTACACTTAGTAGGAAAATTGGTCGCCCCTTTTGGGGATTGGGGGCCTCCTGGCTCTTTTTCTCATAGACATACCGCCCCCAGAGGTTTCGGGCATTGCTTTTCTTTCCATTGCTTACGCATGCATGCTCGGCCAAGCTGAGCGTGCATGTAAATGGGGAAATCAAGAGGAATATCTGTCTTGGCCTATAGCTATTAAATGGGCACCTTAACTTGTATTTGAGAATCCTTAAAGTTTGAGGGGGGAAGCGAGATGGTCTGGGGGCCTATAAAATTGGGCCACATGTTAAAAAGTCAGGTCTTAAAAAATTTACTTTGTTTCCATAGCAACCCAAACAAGTCCTCTTTCATTTCAAAAGTGCTCTGGAAAATAAAAGGGGGTTCTGATTTGGGTTTCTATGGGAATGAAGTGAATTTTAGACCTAACGTTTTCAAACATTGGCCCCAAAATATTTTTTAAGTTCCTATATTCGCTCCCTTTCAAAAAGCATGAAGCTTAGGTTTAAAGAAACTTTATTCCCTTGGGTGAAACAACACATCCTCGGAGAATAACTTTAGAATTGTCCTTAAAGGGTTTTCTCGCTACAAATGATTGGGGTTTTAAAATTTAAAAATCTTTTAAAAAAAAGCAGTTTTTCAATATATTTCTTCAAAAAGTCCTACTGATTTTGAGTTACCCCGTTAGTAGTAGGGGGTCAGCCCTGAAAAAACCCCATACAGCCCACCTGTTGACTTTATCTCATGGGTGTCGTGCTGTGACTCTCTGTTTTTGAAAACAGGTCAGAGCCCCAGAGCCCCCCCCCTGCCAGTATGCTTTGTATGGAGGGAGGGGGGGGGCTCTGGCTTCTGTGTCTGTGTAGCTGGATAACCCTGTTGGCCGCTCCCCCCTGC
>JAODAL010036543.1:0-41541 GCA_025379985.1 Phyllomedusa bahiana
TTTCCCGGCACTTTTTAAATGTGGGGTCATGCAGGTTTGGGGGTCATCTGCTTTCCAGGACAGGATATTCAATGTCCAGTTCAGTAACATGATGGTTCAAATAATCCCCTTTGGCACTTTTTAATTTGTGGGGATGCATTAAAAGGGTCGGTGGGGTACAAGACGGGGGATAGTAAAGGTCTGTGACTTTTTTTCTGGACTTTTATAACCTAAGTGTGTTGCAAAAGATTAGAACATCCATTTGCTGTTGGGGAATGTTATTTCGCTTTTCCAGCTTGTTTGGGTGTATTAATAAGGGTTTGTTGTCTCCCATGACTTTAAGGGTCATGCTTAATCGATCCATATTGAAAAACCTTTCGATAGCGGCCGACTTCGCTATCGTCGATTGATACCCAAAACCAATCGCTCAACACTATCATGCCCTGTATTTTATGGTCTCCAAGACAGATTAATTTCCAAAATGGCCTGGTTTATTTTTGGGACGTGATGTTTTCCATCGGGGTTTGGGGACCGGACTCAGCCCCTTTTCCCAGTGGGGAAAGAGTGTCCCCCGAGCGGAGACCCATACAAGCCCCTGTCATCCCCCCAACCACCCAGTGAGCAGCAGTAAGATGTTACCCCCTTGACTGTTTTTATAGTTATGGTTGTGTGAGATGGATTTTGGGGGACACAGATGCACCAACCGCTTTTCAGTGCTCGACATTGTATTGGGGGCATCCCGGGGCCAGACGTGGCGGAAACCCTTCGTGTCCACCAGTCAGAAAGGAAAACTTTTCCCAAGGCTAACACCCTGGCATGCCGATTTTGGGTTTTTGGGCTTTGGGATGGCTGGGGTGAAAGGTTTCTTCGTTTCCAAATGGTACAAGAAGGCGGTGGTGGAATGGCTACTGTTGGTGTGCAGGTCAAATTTGTGGACCAAGGTGTAGATGTCTTGCGTGGGGAAAAAATGGGCCCGACATGTCTGCAAACAAGTGCTTTAAATCCCTAACTTTGAAAGGGGAAAATAGGATTAAAAAAAATTTTTTTTTCCATGTAAAATCGGGAAATGGGGCTATGAAAGATCCCTCACAGAAAATCAATGCTCTTAAATGCCCTATATTTTGCAACAGAAAAATAGGAAATGAACAGAAATTTTTTTATGCAATATGGGTGAAAGGGTCGTATGAAGACCCCTCACGCAAATCAAGTGTCTTAAATGCTTTACTTTGCAAGGGTAAATAGGATTTAAAAAAATTTTTTTTTCTAGAAAATATTGTTAAATGGGGTGGCTGAAAGTCCCCACAGCAAACAAGTGCTCTTAAATGCCTATACTTTGAAACGTGAAATAGGATTATAAACAGTTTTTTTCTATGTAATACGGTGAAATGGGGGTGTATAAATATCCTCGCAGCAAATAAAGTGCTCTTAAATGCCTATATTTTAAAAGAAAACATGGGATGTGAACAGAAATTTTTCTATGCAATATGGGGGAAATGGGGTGTATGAAAAAACCCCTATGCAAACAAGTGCCTTAAATGCCTATATTTTGAAAAGGCAAATGGATTTAAACAAATTTTTTTTTTATGTAATATTGTTGAAAATGGGGTTGTAAAAAGCCCTCCAGCAAATCAAGGCCTTAAATGCCTTACTTTGCAACGGGCAAATAGGATTAAAAACAGAATTTTTTTTAGTAATATCGGTGAAAGGGGGGTGTATGAAATATCCCTCGCAGCAAAAAAAGTGCCTTAAATCCCTATTTTTTTCAACAGACACATGGTGTAAACAAAATTTTTTTCTAGCAATATCGGTGAAATGGGGGTCGTATGAAAGAACCCTCACTCAAATAAGTCTCTTAAAGCCTATACTTTGAAAAAGGAAAAATAGTTATAAACAATTTTTTTTATGTAATATTGTTGAAAGGGGGTCGTAAAAAGGACCCTCACAGCAAATCAATGCTCTTAAATGCCTATACTTTGAAATAGGCAAATAGGATTATAAAAAATTTTTTTCTATGAAATTATTTTTGAAAGGGGGTTGTATGAAAGCCCCCTAAAAAGCAAAAAAAATGCCTTAAATGCCTATATTTTGAAGGGCAAATAGGATTTAAAACAAATTTTTTTCATGCTATCATGAAATGAGGTTGATGAAAAACCCCTCCGCAAATAAAGTGCTCTTAAATGCTATATTTTGCAAGGGCAAATAGGAATCAAAAAAAAAAAAAATTCCCCTGTGCAATATTGGTGAAAGGGGTCGATGAAAGATTCCTCACCAAATCAAGTGTTCTTAAAAATGCCTATAATTTGCAAGGGCAATAGGTTTATAACAGAAATTTTCTAGGGAAATATTATACAAAACCCCAAACTCCATAATAGTGATGTGTCTGATTCCCCAAGCTAGCTGCCCCCACCCCAAGTAATCAAACAGCACTTCTTTGTGTAAAATGCCTTAAATGTTTTTTTCTGGGGGCAAACCAGCAGACACGGGCACAGTTTGCTCACTACCCAAGAGTAAGCGGGAAATGGCGGACAACAGGAAATACAGTGGACTACCATGTGATTTTAGCACCAAGAGATCCTTAAAACCCTCACTGGTTACGTTTTTGACCCCCCCCCCCCCTCTGTGCTCTACATGATTGCTGGCCCCAAAATTAAGGAAGCAGCTGAAAAAGGGCCCAAAAATTTTTTTAAACTTGTGGCAAAAATTTGGTTAAGCTCGGGTTTGTAAAAACTGTAAAGTTCTCGACTAACTAACCATTTTCCGAACAGTTTTGGGGAAAAACTATTTGTGAGCAATCCGATACAGTGTTTCATGGAAAAGGGGGAAAATCCACAGAAGAAAAATAAAAACTAGGAGCGGGGGTCAAAATTTAAAATATTAGGAGATCTAAACTTGAATGAAGGAATGAATATTACAGGCTTATAATTTTTTCACACATACTGTCCATTAACATATTTTAAAAATTTTTAGTTTTCTATGTGAAAGGTGACCATTTCTTAAAAAAAAGTGCCAACAGCCTATATTCATTTAGGTCCATCAAGCTGAGCCAAGGGCATGAAATAGATGTGGATGAAAAAGAAGGGTTTAGGTATTTTTCGAACTTTGTTTCCAGCTTTTAATACAGATAAATATGCAGCCTATATATAAGACATGAATCAATCTGCCCTAAAATGATACATTTTGATCCTGATCCCAATTAGCAATCACACTGGACCAACATTCAAAACAAGAAATCTATACATCTACATAAATGTTAATATTAGTTTGTTGCAAGTATTTGTCTAAGCCTTAAAAAAATACTAACTTTTTTGTGTTGATATTACAAACAAATAATAATAAATGATAGAAAAGAAAGTTTAAAAAATGCACAGAATAAACAATGCATCAATTAATTTTTATTAAGATTTATATGTTTGGTTCATCCTTCTGTTAAGCATTTTCTATGGCTCAACTGGGATGTAGACTGAAAGAGACTTGTTCAGCATTAGCAGATTTATTTATCTGAATGTCTAGACATAATGTTTAGCTCCAAGTCTTTTCAGCAGAAAAATTTATATTTTCTGTTTGCCCAAAAAAAATAAAATTTTTTTAAAGTAGAAAACTAAGATTTTGTTCAGAGATTAAAGGATACTTTTTTTAGTTTTGCTCTTAGGTTCTGTGTCTTTCCTTTCAAAAGTATGTTTATTCATTTACTATTTCACAGGAGATGTTCAAATGAACTGAGGTTTGATATCCTATCAAATAAAGTTACACATTTTCTGATATTGCAGCAATAAAAATGTGATGATGCCTTAAAATGTTGGCTTGTTTCATATCCTTTATCAGTGCATGTGTCCCTAGATATGATTGCTATTCAATGTATGTGAATGCTTGCAAATTGTTTCATATTGCTACGTTGAATGCAACTATTTTGTAGGCAGGAATGTGGCATGAAGCATTGTTGATGAATAAAATATAATCTCAAGATATAAAGTGTCAACTGTAATGTGTTTATTACCAGTACAAGATATGAATAATTTTTAAAGGTGTTTAAATAAAAAAAAATGTAGGACTTATTTTTAATGTATTGTTTGGTTTTAGAAGAGGATCTTGTTAAAGAAACATTAAACACAAAATAAACAAGAAATCCTAAGTACTTGTCCCCACGGCAAGGGTTATTGGTCGGGGTTTCAGACGGTTTGCGGTTTTACAACTGTCTGAAAACCAACAAGCAGCACTCCCATAATAGAAAATCCGTGCAGCAGACCGAATCCACAGATTTTCCGCTGGATGATTTTTGACACCATCGGCAGTCCGAAAAACTTAGAACATATTCATTCTTTTGTCCAGTTTTCGGGCGGAACATGAACATGTGGGTGCGAAGGGGGACGGCTTAAGTCCACAAACTGCAGACAAAAGCCACCCCCCTGCGTGACAAAAAATGACTAACTACCAGTTGGGAAATCCGACCAGTATTTGGTCTTTGCCATGTAAACGCACCCTTACAATTCATCTCTTAATATCTTTTTCTTTTGTCCTTTTCAGTCTATTCTTGGAAACAATTGAGAGGAGAAATTCATTGGTTTCTACTGTTACCTTCCATTACTAGGGTCTTGGAATAAAATGTAATCATGGGTAACATCAGCAATGACCTACAACAAAAGAAGACAACACAATGTCAGCTAAAAATAGGGAATAGTGGGAACATTCTCACCAAAATCTAACAGTGAAAACTATTTCTGATTTGAAAAACCTCCATTTGTACTGAAAAACCAGTTAATAAGGACAGATTTTCTTATAAACCACACAAATCTATCAATTCCCTACTGCTTTATATGAATAGCTCAGAGAGAAGGTGTAGTGGTATATTACCAATGCAAATGCTGTACACTATTTTCATATTTGAATAGTTAATTTTAGTGAGGTAATCAGCATATCACACATGGTTTTGAGGAACATAACTTCTGAAAATATACATGGTTGAGAGGTCCTGAATTCAATTTTTTTCTTTAGCCACCATTAACACGGGGTCCCTCCATGCTCTTGGTTTGGCCAATTTTAATGTCCAGCATCTCCTTCTTGCTACCAATATGGCCTCATTTCTGGTTGACTTCCCCTTATTGCTCCAGATGTTATGTCACTTTAGGTTAACGTTATTAACAATGGTGATGCTGACCAGAAGTGATGCAACGAGGTGATGACAGACCAGAGGTTAGGCTGCACCAGGAGCAAGAAAAGACCTATATCAGCGAATGGTAGATTAAGCATTAAAAACAAATGAACTACCATCACCCTAATTCTAAACCTAGTTTAGGTTTAAAGTAGACTTTTTAGGGCAATTTTTTGGCAAAATTCAATTTAGGCAGACCAAAATTGAATTGCTTAGATCTTAAATTTTGGAAAATTTGTCATTGACCTACACAGCACTAAACAAAACAGTATGATTCATTAAAGCCCTCCACAGTCACTAAACCTTAATCCAATAGAGTACTTTTAGTAGTTGATAAAGCCAGAAATTTACAGAATTAGTGCATAGCTAAATGCAGTAATTCTCTGTTTCCACTGACCACTAAATATATATATATATATATATATATATATATATATATATATGTATGTATGTATGTATTTTTCGGACTATAAGACGCACTTAGGTGTTAGAGGTAGAAAATAGGGGAGAAAAATTGAAACAAAAAGTGCGGGCTTAAGTGCAATTTCTATTGTTATCATTTTGCGTCAGACATGACTTTGTGACCATTTTTTATTTCAATTTATTGGGGATATGAAATGATGAAAAAAACACAATTTTGGCGTTTGGAATATTTTTTTCTTCTATGTTGTACAGCGTACGGGATAAATGATGTTATAGTTTAATAGATTGGACTTTTATGGACATGGCTGTACCAATTATGTGTAACTTTATTTTTTATTTGTAAAATGGCAAATGGCAGTGGGGTGATTTAAACTTTAAAATTTTATAAAATTTTTTTTTTTTCTTTTTTACTTTAATACTGGACCCCCCGGGGTTTTCTTGACCACTAGGGGAAAAAACCTTTTCCCCCTTTAAAAAGCCCTTCATTTTATAATTCATTCATTCATTAAACCCATTACACTCCCGCGTAGGCCCCCTCAGCCTCCCAAGTCAATGCGCTCCCAAAAACCCAAGTGAGGGGACAGCGGTGTCACGCAGTTTTTACACCTGGTTTGGCCCGGGCGAAAGGTCACATAGGGAAGAACTGCTCCGCTTTTTGCAACACGAAATCGATTTCCCGGGTTTCTCTGCACCAAAAAGCAAAATTGGAAACCCCTGGGGACAGACAAAGGGGGAAAAAGGTGGGCCCTTTTTTCCGAGGGGTGGTTCCCTGGGGCCCGCATGGACCCCTTTTAAAACGGTTGTGAAAAGGGTTTCCGGGAAATCCCACCATCTTCAAACATTCTAAAAAAGGGCCCGGGAAAATGGGCATCTTTTTTACCATTCCCACAAAGCCAAGCACAAAACCCTCCTCGAGCGGCAACAGAAAAGCCTCCTTTAACACAGGGGAAGCGATTTTTCCAAACCCCTTTTGGGAAATTTAAAACCCCCCACATGTTTTGTCCCCACTGTAAGGGAAAAAAAAAAAAAGGCCATAAAGATTTTTTTGATATGCAAGAGGGCAGGGGTACTTCCCCTTTTAATTTTGATGTCACCATAGCAGCTCATTGTAACAAACCCGCCGTTTCTGAGGCCTTTGAGGGAAACGACAATATTTTCAGCCCCCAGGGCACAAAGAATAATTTTCATTCCCTTCTTCGGGCCCCTTTAAAAAGATGCTGAAAAAACTGTCGTTTGGTCCTATTCGTCCTCCACAATTTTAGGGGTTGGGAAGGAACCCCGTTTACAAGGTTTCCTGCACGGGTTAAAAAAACCTTTTCAAGGTGGGTTCCAAGAAACCAAAATGGGGGCGCCCTCCTCCAAACTCAAAATAGAAAAAAAAAATGGTTTTTGCCCCTCCCAAAAAAAAAACTCTGAAAAAAAATTAACATAAGGGGGCAACACTTGGGGGCCCGTATATACAAATAAAACTAATAACAGTGCCAATAAAAACTACACACATCAAAGGGGGCATAGGAATTTTTAAAAAAGCATTTTTGGCCCAAACTAGGACACAGGGAAAAATTTTTGGGGGTTTTGAGGTGGGGGGTGCCTCCATTTTTTTTTCTTGCACTCCAACCCCCCCCTTACAACTTTTTTAACAGGCATGTAATTGGGAAACTGTTTCCCCAACCCGGGGTTGTGGATTTTGAATAGGGCCCAAAAGAGATGAACAATAGTGTAGGGCCACATCTTTTTAGGGTTCCCGTTGGTGGGGTGGGGTTTAAAACGAGGGTTTTTTGATCAAAAGTGTAACTGAAATCTCAAAAAACTTTTCCTGTATCCTAGATACAAAAAGGGTTTTTTTAAAAAAAATCATTTATCCTCCCTTTAGAAATCTCTTTTTAAAACAATTTTTTTTTCAATTTCCTTTCTTTTTTAAATTTTTTTTAAATTTTTAAAATGTTGGGAAAATTGTTTTCTTTATTTTTCCAAAGGGGGACGTTTGGGGGGCACGGGATTCACTTTTTAATGCCATTTTTTGAAGCGAAAAAAACAAGAAAAGGGGTTGGGGGACACTCCAAGGGAAAACTTGACTTCTCCTTGTTTTTTAAAATCCATTCTTTGGGTTTTTTCCCTTTAAAAACAAAAGCGTTTATGCAGCCTTAAAACTGGGTTCTTACATCATGTTACTGCATTTTTGTTAAATGCAGGTGGTTTTATAACTAACTTCAGTGTAAAGTATCTGAAGTTAATTTGAAAATCACCTGCATTCAAAAATAATGCATGCAGTAAGGCAAGGTGAGAACCCATTCTTAATTTTTAAAAGGTTTTAAATTTTGATTTTTAATTTAAACATTCACTTTTTTGATGCTTTTTTGAAACAAAAACCCCGGAAAGTTTTAAAAAAGGGAAAAATCTAATCCCCCTTTTAAATTTTTTCCCAATTTTAATAATTTTTGGGGTTTAAAAACTGTACCAGAAGCTAATAGGATCCCACTTTTAAGTTTTTTAGTTTTATTAAAAAATTAAAAAACCTCACTGCCATTGTAATGAAATAGTCAGTGTTATTAACCTTCACATCATGGGGTGGGAAATTTTTCTTACTGAAATGTTTTAACCACTAACTATCTTTCTATCATCTTTTTATCTATCATCTATCATATCTTCTTTTTGATCTACTAAATAAACATCTTTTAAAATATATATTATTTTTAAAATTTTTGGTTTTTTACATGCTTCGTGTTTTAAAAGAATCTTTATTGTTTAAATTTTCTTTTTTCGAGGCTTCGCTAAGGGCCCGGGGTTTTAAAAATAAAAGGTGGTTTCACCGGGTAAAAATGCCACGCCCCCAACGGGGCGATTTGGGGGGCCTCCAGGGCCACCCGGGGATTGGCCTGGAGCACCGACAATCCTCTTCAAATGTAGTGTGTCCTCTGGGTTACATACAGTTTTAGCGCTTTTCCCCGGGGCAAAGAGCACACAAAATCCCCTCCCCCCTAATTTCCCCCCAGGGGGCCACAAAACAGGGTTGCGGCCCCCCCGGGATTCACAAAGGCGGGATGAGAACACCCTTACCCGGGGCCGGCAAAGAAGGGTTTCATGGGCCCCCGTGCTGGGGAAAAAGAAAAAGACCAGCGGGAAAACTTTATGAGTGGGAAAAGGGGAAATAAAAAAAAAACCCAAAATTTTTAAAACCTTATTATCTACCTATCTATAAGGGAGCCCTATTAACCTTTCCTACTATAACGGGGGACCCTATTAGGGTATCTATCTAAATACTGGGGGCCTTTACCCCACCCACCTAATACAATCTGGGAACCCATTTCCTACTTAAACGAACTGGGGGCCCCCCTTTCCCCTTTTACATATACTGGGGTCCCATTTCCAAACCCACCTAAAAAACACACGTTTAAAAATTTGGGTCACCCCGACCCTTTTTTTTTTTTCCCTGAAAACTCATACTTTTTATTTATCAAAAGATTCAAAACGGAATAGAAATTTTAGTCCAACATTGAAAAGGGTTAGAAATAATGATTTTTTTTGAAATAATAATTTTCCTACTTCAAACTTTGTTTTTGTCAAAGAGGGGCTCCCTTTGCAGCAATTACAGCATTGCAAGCCTTTGGCATTCAGCTTTTAATTTGCTGAGGAAATCTGGAAAAATTTTTCACCCTATCTTCCAGAAGCCCCTCCCACAAGTTTATTGGCTTTAGGGGCACTTTTTGCTTACCATACGGTCAAGCTGCTCCCACAACACTAAAGGGGGTTGAATCTGTGACTGCACTGGCCACTCCATTACGGATAGAATACCAGCTGCCTGCATCTTCCCTAAATAGTTCTTGCATAATTTGGAGGTGTGCTTTGGGTCATTTTCCTGTTGCAGGATCAAATTGGCTCTAATCAAGCGCTGTCCACAGGGTATGGCATGTTGTTGCATAATAGAGTGATAGCCTTCCTTATTCAAAATCACTTTTAACTTGTACAAATCTCCCACTTTACCAGCACCAAAACAAGCCCAGACCATCACATTGCCTCCACCATCAGGGCCGCCGATAGGGCAGTACAACCAGTATTGCTCTACTGGGCCCGGGCGGTCTGTGAAGCCAGGGGGGGGGCCGCCGCCGGCAGGCTCTGCCCCCTTGCTTCACTGCAGCTCTCTCTTAATTGTATGCAGGTTCGTGTGACGCGCATACAATTAAGATGAACGGCAGAGCAGGGAGAGCTGTGCGCTCCCTGCCCCTGCCGTACCTAGCTCTGCAGGCGGCGCGGCGGAAGTGACGTCACCACGCCACCTGCCGATCTTCCTGTTCTCAGCCCCAAGCCTAAAGCAGCAGGCTTGGGGCCAGGAGGTGACGGAGACGCCGGGGGAGCACGGCAAGGTGAGTAAGTACCTACAGGGGGCCCTGGGGGGGATGGACTATACCTACAGGGGGCCCTGATACTCGGGGGACGACCTATACCTACAGGGGGCCCTGATACCGGGGGGGGAAACTATACCTCAGGGGCCCCTGATACTGGGGGGGAAGCGAAACCTACAGGGGGCCCTGATACGGGGGGGGGGGCTATACCACAGGGGCCCTGATACGGGGGGGAACTATACCTACAGAGGGCCCTGAAAGGGGAGGGGGGAAACTATTACTACAGGGGGCCCTGATACGGGGGGGAACTATACCTACAGGGGGGCCCTGATACTGGGGGGAAGCTATACCTACAGGGGGCCCTGATACTGGGGGGAAACTATACCTACAGGGGGCCCTGATAATGGGGGGGGACTATACCTACAGGGGCCCTGATACTGGGGACATAGCTACAGGGCCCTACTGGGGGGGAAGCTATACCTACAGGGGCCCTATACTGGGGGGGGGAAACTATACCTACAGGGGCCCCTGATACTGGGGGGAGGTAAACTATACCTCAGGGGCCCTGATACTGGGGGGAGTTTACCACAGGGGGCCCGTACTACTATACCTACAGGGGCCCATAACTGGGGGGGGAAAACTATACCTACAGGCCGACGGGGGAACTATCCACACCCTGATACGGGGGGGAAACTATAACTACAGGGGCCCTAATACTGGGGGGAAACTATACCTAAAGGGGGCCCGATCTGGGGGGAAGGAACTATACCTACAGGGGCCCTGATACTGGGGGAGGAAGCTATACCTACAGGGGGCCCTGATACTGGGGGGAGGAACTATACCTACAGGGGGCCCTGATACTGGGGGGAAACTATACCTACAGGGGGCCCTGATACTGGGGGGAGGAAGCTATACCAACACGGGGCCCTGATACTGGGGGGGGGGGAAGCTAACCTACAGGGCCCGATACTGGGGAGAACTAACTACAGGGGCCCTGATAAATGGGGGGTACCCAATATAGGGGAAAATACCCACGGGGCCCGATACTGGGGGGGGAACATACTACAGGGGGCCCTGATACTGGGGGGGGGGAACTATGCCTACAAGGGGCCCTAATCTAAAGGGGGGGACTATTCTGAAATACAAGGGGCCCCAATCTACAGGGGGGGACTATTTTGCTACAAGGGCCCTAAATCTCCAATGGGGACTATTCTGCCTACAAGGGGGCCCTATTTTACCTACAGGGGTGGCCTAAGCTACAGGGGACCCCCATTGTACCTACATGGGAACCCAAAGCTACCGCCCGGGGGCCTGAAGCTGTCTATGGCTCCCCAAGCTACCTAGATACCGCCCGGTGGGTGCCAAGCTACCTAGCTACTGCCTGGGGGCCCCGTTGTACCTGCATACCAACTGAGGGAGCCCCATAATTACCAGGGGATAATTCTTACCATTTGGGCCATTATAAATGGGTTTTGTACATGGGGGGAGGGGGGACTCAGTTGGGGAAAATGATAAAAAAAAAGTGGGATCTCAGGTGTTTGTGTGTAAATTCTACAGGGACGGTGGTGGGCGAGGAAGTCATCATGGAGGCCTGGACCCAATAGAGAAGAAAAGGGGAAAGTTTAAAGACTCCTCAACAAACGTTCCCCGTGGGCCCTGAATTAATAAAATATTTGCAAAGACCTGTTCCTGGGAGAACCCAAAAAGGGGCACTGAGAGGAAATATTGGTTTTTGGGAGATGGTTTATAAACACTACAGATGGCTATTATTCATTTTTTTTATGTTGGAGATATTTTGGGGATGAGGGTCCGATATTATTAGGTTCTTGTATATTGTTGTTGTTTTGTGATATTGGTCTTGGTAAACTGGTTCAGTCAATAAAATTATGGTGGTGCTAGTCAGTATATGGTAGCGATAGGTAGCGGTAGTATTTCGAATTTATATATTGTTGCTTGGCAATATTGGTCGGGGTATACTGGCTTTGCAGGGAACATTGTAGTGGTGACATGTGGAGGTATTTGCTGGACCTTGTATCACCCAGCAAGAACTAAATCCAAAAACAATGGCACAATTGCATTTTTTTTTCTTGTGACCCCAAAAATATATATATATTTTTTTTCTGGAGTGGTGATGGTTGTGAGCTGGAGGATGAGTGGGGCTGTGTTGGGATGGCCGGGGAGGAGCAGGGGGTTGGGTCGGCCGGGGGGCCCAGACGCTCCAGCTGTATGGGGCCCCAAAATTTCTGATGGCGGCCCTGTCCACCATGCTTGAAAGATGGCGTCAGGCACTCTTCTAGCATATTTTCAGTTGTTCTTCTGTGTGATCCAAACACCTCAAACTTCGATTCGTCTGTCCATAACAATTTTTTTCCAATCTTCCTCTGTCCAATGTCGGTGTTCTTTAGTCCATATTAATCTTCTACTTTTATTATCCCATCTCCGATATGGCTTTTTCTTTGCCACTCTGCACTGAAGGCCGGCATCCCGGAGTCGCCTCTTCACTGTAGATGTTGACACTGGCGTTTTGCGGGTACTATTTAATGAAACTGCCAGTTGAGGACCTGTGAGGCATCAATTTCTCAAACTAGAAACTCTAATGTACTTGTCTTGTTGGTCAGTTGTGCAGCAGGGCCTCTCACTTCTCTTTCTACTCTGGTTAGAGCCTGTTTGTGCTCTCCTCTGAAGGGAGTAGTGCACACCGTTGTAGGAAATCTTCAGTTTCTTGGCAATTTCTCACATGGAATAGCCTTCATCTCTCAGAACGAGAATAGACTGTCGATTTTCACATCAAAGTTCTCTTTTTCTGGCCATTTTGCGAGTTTAATCGAACCAACAAATGTAATGCTCCAGATTTCCAAGCTCAAAGGAAGGTCAGTTTTATAGCTTCACTAATCATCAAAACTGTTTTTGCAGCTGTGCTAACACACTTGCACAAGGGTTTTCAAGGGTGTTCAAAATATCCAATAGCTTTCTTACACAGTTAGCAAACACAATAGGGCAGATTTATCAAGGCAGTTGCGCCAGAATTCTGGCTCAATTTGCGCCAAAAACAAGCTTTTCGCCACATTTACTATATGTTTTAGACAGAAATGCGCCAGGATGTGCGACCAAATTCTGGCGTAAAAGTAAGCCAACTTAAAGATGGTACAAATTGAGACTAGACAGTTCTAACCTGCACCAGATTTATCAACACTATGATACTTATGGCGCATTTTAAGACTGTCTAGTCTAAGTTTACACTGTCTAAAAGTAAGACACTTTTGATAAATCTGCCCCAATGTACCATTAGAACACTGGAGTGATGGTTGTTGGAAATGGGCCTCTATACACCTATGTAGATATTGCACTAGCAACCAGACGTTTGCAGCTAGAATAGTCATTTACCACATTAACAATGTATAGAGTGTATTTCTGATTCATTTAATTTTAGCTTAATTGAAAAAAACTGTGTTTTTCTTTCAAAAATAAGGAATTTTCTAAGTGGCCCCAAACTTTTGAACAGTAGTCTACATATACTGGGAGCCCATTATATACCTATCTATACTGGGGGACCTATTACCTACCTACCTACATATACTGGGGGCCCTATTACCTATCTATATAAACTGGGGGCCCCATTACCTATCTATACTGTGGGCCCTATTACCTATCGAGATATTAGAGGCCCTATTATCTATTTATATATTAGGGGACCTATTACCTATCTACAGACTGGGGGACCCTATTACCTAGCTACATAGTGGGGTGACCTATTACCTATATACCGACTGGGGGTCTCTATTATCTTTATACCTACTGGGGGACCATGTTACCTATCTACAGACTGAGGGTCCCTATTATCTATATACTGTATCTACCTACTGCTGGACATATAAACAATATACCTATCAACTGGGTAATAAATATATATATATATATATATGTATATATATATATATATATATACCCTTTATACCTACCTACTGGGGACATGTAACCTATATACCTATCTTCTGAAGAGACCAATATACCTAACTACTGGAAGTGGTCTATAAACCTTTACTTATGGGGGTCTATAAAGGAATGATGGGTGACTCCACTTCCCTTACAGCAGGCACCTGTTTTTTCTATCATAGAAAAGCTATTTGCTGTGGTGATGGGGCGTCACCATGCTTTCCTGTATAAACCCACTGTAGCGAGTGGTGCCGCGCTCCGTGCCCGCTCCCCGGGGTGCCTGTCGGGGATGGGTAGCGAAGCTGTCCGCGGGACGAGCTGCGGGTGCACTCACTCTGAGTACTTACCCGATCACGTTCCTGTCACGTCCGTGCCTTCTGCCGGCCGAGACGTGAGCGCCCGCTCGTTCTTGTAAATTTAAAGGGCCAGCACGCCGGTAATTGGCTAATTGCGAGGCGCTGCCCCTATATATTGGTTCGGTCCACGGTACTTCCTTGCTGGATCTATGTTGCCTTGTGCCTTAAATAAAAGCGTTCCTTAAGTGTGTTCTTGCCTTGCCGTCTACCCGACCTCTTCCTACGTTTCTCGACTCTGAATCACTGCCGCCTGCCCTGACCTTCCTGCCTGCCCATGACTACGGTTCTCGTCTCACGATTCTGTACCTCGCTGCACCTCGGTTGCCACCGCAAGCCCGCGCGTCAGGGGAAGCGGCCTGGTAGGACTGCCGCCGCAGCAAGTCCATCCCGCTTTGCGGCGGGCTCTGGTGAAAACCGGGACCTACTTAGACTCCGCTCCCTGGCGCGGTTGTCGCCACCGCTTGCGTTGGTCCAGTGGATCCACCAAGCCGGCTGTTACAGTTAGATCCAGCCATGGATCCCGCCAAGGTGCCCCTGCCAAGTCTTGCGGATTGCAGCAGATCGCGCAACAGGCACACCAATTGGGCCAGCTGTCCGCCATGATGCGACAACTCCTGGCATCCCAGCAGCAGCAACCGTCTTCTTCGCCGGTGACACCTCCGGCCGTCCCGCTGGCAACCGCGGTCCCGAAGCTTCGTCTACCATTACCCACCAAGTTCGACGGGGACTTGAAGCTTTGCAGAGGTTTTATTACCCAGTGCTCCATGCACGTTGAGCTGATGGCCGACCAGTTCCCCACGGAAAGGTCAAAAGTGGTGTTTGTGGTGAGCCTGCTCTCCGGAAAGGTCCTGGCTTGGACGACACCCCTTTGGGAGCGGAACGACCCTGTGACAGAAGACCTACAGGCCTTTATCACTGAATTCCGCAACGTTTTCGAGGAGCCAGCGCGTGTGCCGAGACGGCGCTCCTGAACCTTCGTCAGGGAGACTTCTCCGTAGGTGACTATGCAGTCCAGTTCCGCACCCTAGCTTCTGTGCTATCCTGGAATGACGACGCCCTCTGCGCCACTTTCAAGAAGGGTCTGTCTAGCAGGTTTAAGGACGCACTTGCAGCTAGAGATCTTCCATCTTCTCTGGGCGAACTTATCCACCTGGCCATTCGCATAGACGTGCATTTCACGGAGAGACAGGAGGAGCTCCGTCAGGAACGTGACTCGGCACGACCTCGCCGACTACCTCATCTGGACCATGTGTTCCAGAGATCTCCGCTGCCGCTCCCGCAGGTCTCCAACGAGGAACCCATGCAGGTGGACTGGGCCCACTTTTCGGATTTAGAGCTGTCCCGATGCAGAATGGAGAATCTTTGCCTCTAATGCGCCAGTCCGGACCATTTCCGCAGAAGCTGTCCGCAGCATCCCCAGCGCTCGGGAAACGCTCGCACCTAGGTGCTGTAGGAGAGGCATCCCTAGGTGCTAATTCTCCCTCTCCACGATTGATGTTGCCAGTGGAGGTAACGACGGATGCTGGTCTATCGCTCCGGGTTCCTGCCTTCCTGGACTCCGGCTCAGCCGGGAACTTCATTCATGCCTCCTTGGTGTCTCGTTACCGCTTGCCAGTGATCCATCTGGAGAAGTCCCTGCTTATCTCTTCTGTCAGTGGGGAGCTTCTTAGCGACTCCATCCAATTCAGAACCCAGCCAGTGTCCCTCCGTGTAGGGGTCTTGCACAAGGAGAAAATCACTTTTCACGTTCTGCCTCATGCTTCCTCGGTGATCCTGTTGGGGCTACACTGGCTGCAATGTCACGCCCCTACGCTTGATTGGAAGACAGGCAAAGTCCTGCTTTGGGGATCGGAGTGCTAGGATCTCTGGTGGCACCACGCCCGGTGTCCACCTCTTCTCCCCAGTCGCCCTTCAAGCCTCTACCAGGCCTGCCAGTGGAGTACCAAGATTTTGGGGACGTATTCTCGGAGAAACAGAATGAGACGCTGCCGCCCCATCGGCCTTATGACTGCCCGATTGACCTCCTCCCGGGAACCAGCCCCCCGCGGGGTAGACTGTCCGTGCCTGAGACTCAGGCCATGTCGGCCTATATTCGAGAGAATTTACAGAAAGGTTTTATTTGTAAATCCTCCTCTCAAGCCGGTGCCGGGTTCTTCTTCGTAAAGAAAAAAGATGGCTCATGTAACGGTCGGGCGTTGACAAACGTATGCCGAAGCGCCGACCGCAGATATCCAGGTGTGGATCCTCAGGGCCCACCGCAGGCACAGATGGCAGATGCAGGCAGTGGGTAGCCGAAGTGCAGGTCCTGTTAGCTGGCGCTGGAGCGGAGTCCGGGCACCGCAGGTGTAGCCGTAAACGGGTGACAGTCCAGGTATAGTCTTTGAACGTAAGGCACAGTCCCAGGATGGTAACAGATTAGATAAGGCGCCAGGGAACAGCAGGAGTAGCAGACAGGTACAGCGGCAGGTGTACAGCAGGTACCGAGAAACGTATGGCTGAATGTGAGACAGCAGCAGAACAGCAGCCAAGGGGTCAAGCTCTTGTGCTGGGTAACAACAACGAACTGACCTAGAGTGAAGGTAGGAGGTTCCTTATGTAGCCAGAGGTTACAGGTCGCTGGGCAGGGCCAAGGTACTCTGACTCCTTAAATGTGGTGCAGTGACGCGCGCGTGCCCATAGAGGGAGCACGTGTGCTCACATGATGCCAGGTAGATGGATGTAGCACAGGAGGTGGCCTCAGGAGTGGATTGGAGCCAGGACAGGTGTGTCAAAAGCCAGGGTACACAGGGGATGTCGCCAGCGGCCGGGACACAGGGTACGGCTCTGTCGGTCCATAGCAGGGGCCGCAGCGTGAACCGTGACAGCTCACTTCATCCGTGTATTGATTACAGAGGGCTAAACAAAATCACGGTGAAGAATCGCTACCCCCTACCACTGATCTCTGAGCTCTTCGATCATCTCTGGGGAGCCAAGGTGTTTTCCAAGTTGGACCTAAGGGGGGGCCTAAAACCTCATCAGAATTCGAGAGGGGGACGAGTGGAAAACGGTATTCAATACTTGTGACGGGCATTTCGAATATCTTGTGATGCCCTTTGGGCTATGCAACGCCCCAGCTGTATTTCAGGAATTCTTTAATGACGTCTTCAGGGACATGCTTTACATCTGCTTCATAGTATATCTGGAGGATATCCTGATTTTTTCTCCAGACATCCAGACTCATCGGGTACAGGTGCGCTAGGTTCTGCGACGTTTGCGGAACAACTGACTGTATGCCAAGCTGGAGAAGTGTCAGTTCCACCAGGCCAGCCTTCCATTCCTCGGGTACATAGTCTCCGATCGGGGTCTGCAGATGGACCCAGCTAAACTCTCTGCGATCCAGCAGTGGCCACGACCTGTCGGCCTTCCGACGATACAACGCTTCCTGGGGTTCACCAACTATTGCCGGCAATTCATTCCACATTTCTCCATACTGGTGGCTCCCATCGTGGCTCTCACCAGGAAGAATGCAAATCTGAAATGTTGGCCTCCGGCAGCCGACAAAGCATTCTCCGAACTGAAGACAGCTTTTTCCTCAGCACCTATCTTGGTCCATCCAGATCTGGAGAAACCCTTCTGCCTAGAGTTGGATGCCTCTTCCGTGGGAACGGGGGCGGTCCTTACACAGAAGGGCCCTAAAGGCAAGACTCTCACATGCGGGTTCTTTTCCAAGACTTTCTCACCGGCAGAACAAAATTATGCCATTGGAGCAGGAGCTGTTGGCCATTAAATTGGCTCTGGGGGAATGGCGACATCTGCTGGAGGGAGCTCGACACCCATTTGACGTCTTCACAGACCACAAGTACCTTCAGTACCTCCAGACGGCCCAGCATTTAAATCCTCGCCAGGCCAGGTGGTCCCTCTTTTTCTCCCGTTTCGACTTCAAGATCCACTTCCGACAGGCCGAGAAAAATGTCAAGGCAGACGCCCTCTCCTGTGCTTCTGATGTTGCCGGAGAAGAACCAGTATCTCAGCACATCATTGCTCCTGAACGGCTGGTTCACGTGGCTCCTGTAGATCTTCGTAGTGTCCCACTGGGCAAAACTTACGTACGTCCAGCGCTCAGGAGGAAGATTCTGGGGTGGGGGCATAGTTCTCTTCTGGCCGGTCACCCCGGGATACGGAAGTCCTACGCTCTTATCTCGCGGCACTACTGGTGGCCAACTTTGCTCCAGGACGTCAAGGATTTCGTTCTCTCCTGTGCCATGTGTGCCTGGAACAAGGTCCCACGCCATAGGCCCATGGGCCTCTTAGTCCCTCTGCCCGTTCCGGAGTCCCCATGGACACACATAGGCATGGACTTCATCACGGACCTTCCTTCTTCCTCAGGGAATTCTGTCATCTGGGTGGTCATGGACCGATTCTCGAAGATGTCCCACTTTGTGCCCCTTCCTGGTCTTCCTTCTGCTCCTCAATTGGCGGGTCATTTCTTCTGTCACATTTTTCATCTGAATGGGTTACTCTCGCACATCCTCTCTGATCAGGGCGTTCAATTTGTCTCCAGATTTTGGCGTGCCCTGTGTTCTCGCTTGCAAGTCAAGTTAGACTTCTCGTCTGCCTATCATTCCCAGACGAATGGACAAGTGGAGAGAGTAAATAAGATCTTGAGGGAATATCTACAGCATTTTGTGTCCAGTCGCCAGGACTACTGGGCCGAGCTGCTTCCATGGGCTGAGTTCTCCTACAACCATCAGGACTCTGACGCTACGGGCGTTTTTCCATTGGTTGTGGTCTATGGTCGTAACCCACGCCCTCTCCTCCCCTTGGTTACGGCTTCCGAGGTTCCCGCTGTGGACAACCAAGTTCGGGACATCAAGGTCATTTGGTGGGAGACCCGACATGCCTTACTCCAGGCTTCAGCTCGCATGAAGACCCAGGCTGACAAGAGGAGGAGATCTTCTCCAACGTTCCTCCCAGGGGACAATGTTTGGCTTTCATCCAAATATGTACGCCTCAAGATCCCCAGCTATAAGTTGGGTCCGCGGTTCCTTGGTACTTTGTCTAAAGCCCCTGGTCTTGAACCGATTCTCTCAGAGGAGTGCGTCGCCGTCTCCGGTAGTAGAGTCTTCTGATGTTTTTGAAGTAAAGGACATCTTGGCCATGAAGACTATCAGGGGTAAGCGGTTCTTATTTGTTGATTGGAAGGGCTTCGGACCCGAGGAGAGGTCCTGGGAACCGGAATCCAACACTTTGAACCAAGATCTGGTTTGCAGGTTCCTTTGGCCTAAGAAGAGGGGGAGACCTAAGGGTGGGTACTGTAGCAAGTGGCGCTGTGCTCCGCGGGACGAGCTGCGGGTGCACTTGCTCTGAGTACTTATCCGACCACGTTCCTGTCACGTCCGCGGCCTCTGCCGGCCGAGGCACGCGCGCCTGCCCGCCCCCAAGAGCACCCGCTCGTTCTTGTAAATTTAAAGGCTCAGCGCGCCGGTAATTGGCTAATTACCGGACGCTGCCCGTATATATTGGTTCGGTCCATGGTACTTTCGTGCTGGATCTATGTTGCCATGTGCCTTAGAAAAAGCGTTCCTTAAGTGTGTTCTTGCCTTGCCATGTACCCGACCTCTTGCTACGTTTCTTGACTCCGAATCTCTGCCGCCTGCCCTGACCTTCCTGCCTGCCCAGGACTACGGTTCTCTTCTCACGATTCTGTACCTCGCTACACCTCCGCCGCCACCGCAAGCCCGCCGCGTCAGGGGTAGCGACCTGGTAGGACATCCCGCTTTGCGGCGGGCTCTGGTGAAAACATGGATCTACTTAGACTCCGCTCCCTGGCGCGGTTGTCGCCACCGCTTGCAGTGGTCCAGTGCATCCACCAACCCGGCCGTTACAGCCACCAATAGGTAGGTAGGTATATGAGTGCAGGAAAAGTGAGAATTCTAAAATGTTTGAGTGGTAAATTCTGCAGAGACGAGTTGTGGCCAGGTGCAGTCATCATGGCGGTCTGTATTCAGAAGAAATACCTCTGCACTCAGATTTTTTTGCAAGAAAGAACTGTATTTATTCAGATAATCACTGTAATAAATTTATCTCCAGTAGGACATCAGACATAAACGTAGCATAGGCAAAATATTTTCGGCCTTACGGCCTTCCTCGATCTTTGTCTGGTAAGAGGAAATGTAGCGATTCAGGGAATCCTCTCCCTGAATCTGGGCCGGATGGAGAAGAGAAGGGAAAGTGAACGACTACGAGTAACTAAATGTAACTGCAGTGTAATCGCTTATACAGGCAGTCCCCTACTTACATCGTTCCGACTTACATATGTCCCCTAGTTACAAACGGAGACTTATAGGGCGTGGCTGACATTCAACACTGAGTCATGCACCATGATAACCAAGTGCCAGCATGCCACAGCTGCACATGAGATACAGAACGTTAGGTGAAATCTTCTAAAAAAAGGCACAGACAGCAAAACAAATCTAAAAACTGTTCCCTGTACTATTCAAAATTTTTTTTGCTGGAATTAAATTTAATAAATATACCTGTTCTGACTTACATACAAATTCAACTTAAGAACAAACCTACAGTTCCTATCCCGTTTGTAACCCGGGGACCGCCTGTATTTCTTTAGAATGTCTACATACAACTAGTAGCTACCACTATCTGGTCCCTGTATGGCATTAATATATGTCTTCAAAGCCTGTGTACAACTCATAGTCAAATGTGGTGACCACATTTGACCATAGTCTGGCAGTATTATTTGATTCTTAAGTAGTAATAGTTTTTGATCTTGGTATTGTAGGAGTTTTTTTTTTTTAGTAACAATCATAGTTAAGGTATATTTGCTCCATGTATAGGTGTATTATTTGGTGACTGTTATTTATAAGGTATTACACTGTCATATATAGGTGAATGCTTTTGAAAAAGCAAATTTGTGATCACTGATTTTCATTGTACAGTGACTCCTGAGGTGATGGACAGTATCTATGTGGAATACACGTAAAATTTGTGACAGGAACATAAAGTTTTTTTCTCTTTAAAAACACATGCCGTAGTTCACAATGTGGCATGAAAAATGTTATGTGAACACAGCCCTACTGAGCAAAACTTAAAACAAAGGGTCAGGGCCTCGGATGTTTTAGGGCCCTAGCAACGCCCGTGCATCATTTGTTTTGCTTTGTACCACAATTGGTTGAACTATTTGAGTTTTACTGGATACGCAAACAAAATACATATGCTGAAATATAAATATACTGTAGCTTGGAACTGCTTGAAAAACATTTTTATAGGAGAAGTATCCTTTGTGATGTATATGCCAAACAACTGCTGAGTGCTAGAAGAAAACCATAACAACCTGTGCAAAACATTCCCACACCTCTGATCAAGACAGCTATCATCAGATTATATTCTCTGCTAAAAATTAAGTTATATATGTAGATTTCCATCTAATCAGAACAACATGGGACGTGGTAAAAGTAATAGCCAGAAATAAGCACAGATTTACCATGATAAAGTTAAAAGGCATAACAACAATTTTGCATTGAAATGTACTTTGTCTTGCAGCGTCCTTTATTTTAACTTTATCATTTATTTGTTTGTAAGAATGTCTTGAAAAGGAGAATGACAAAATCACTGGGGTACATTGATTAACACCTTAAGGACCCAGCCAGTTTTGGCCTTCTTGACACAGCCATAGTTTTGAAATCTGAAATGTGTCACTTTTAGAGATGGGCGAATTTCTAAAAAATTCGGTTCGCCGACTTCGCCGACTTTTCCGACAAAATTTGTTTCGGACCGAATTACTTCGGGACGAATCGCGATAAAAAACAGCTATTTCCCGGCTGCACAGAGCCTGTAGGGTGCTGAAGAACGTTGTGTCATGCTTAAATATGCAGAGGGAGCTTGGTTTGGTCTTCATACAATGCTGTGTTTTAGTATGATATGACTGCCGCCGCTCTTAGAATCACTTCACTCTAAAATTCTTTGGGCACTTACGGGGGCAAAACTGACCAAAAAACTGAAGCGGGAATGCAGCCTGATAAAGCCATGGCAGCGCCAGCTGGAAAAAAACAAGCTGAGGGCTAAGATCCTACCATAGCGTCAAAGAACACAGTAGAAGGTTACTGGAGCCACCACAGATCGCAGCACAGTAAGGGGACCTCACAGCAGGAGTCGCCCTGCGCAGCCACAGCATCCCGTGTCATCTACCGGCCATGTGTTGACCACACACTAAATCATACACTTTCTCCCAGATGACATCTGACAACCCCAGCCAAGAGTCGGTGGGTTTGACACACTCCCTGTCTATTACATCATCTACCGGTCCAGATACTCCTGCTCCTCGGCACTCATGGTGTCAGCAGTCGTTCACCAAGACGATTGCCAAGAGACAGCAGTATGCGTCTAGCCATCCCTAAGTGCAGAAGCTGACCGAGCTCCTGTCCAAGTTGGTTTTACTGCAGTCCCTCCCTTTTCAAGTGATGGACTCTGCACCATTCAAATAACTGGCGAGGAAACTTGACATTCACTTCTACCTTTGTAACGACACGGTTAGTGGCTCCTCTGGACTACCGCAAGAGGTGGCAGTGGTCTCACCATGGAGCGTGGTCTAAGTAGGTCCCAGTTTTCACCAGAGCCCGCCGCAAGGCAGGATGGACTTTCTGCGGCGGGAGTCCTACCAGGTTGCTATCCTTGGTGCGACTAGCTTGCAGTGGCAGCCGAGGCACAGCCAGGTACGAAACTCGTAGTCAAAGTTTAGTCCAAAAGGTCAGGGCAGGCGGCGGAGATTCAAGGTTAGGTAACGTAGCAGAAAGGTCGGGTATACGGGCAGACAGGAACTGATGAACAGGGGAAATTGATGAACAGGAATAAATATATTAACAGGGGGAAATTTATGAACAGGGGGACTTGTGTTTTTAGTTTCTGTAAGTTGGACATACAATTCACATTCTTCATACTGAAGAAGTTCATACAAAGCCAGTTTTGCAGCATTTGCTTTTGCTTCTTTTTTGTTCTGTCCATTCCGTTTTGTACTGAATTCAATCAACAATGGAAACAGAATGCAAAATAAGCACCTAAAACATTCCCTGTAGTTATGGTCACCTTCAGTTCAAGTTCCGTACGGTGCATTTGAATAAACTGGTGTAACGCAGAAAATGGATTCAAACCACCACGTTTATACTTCATGAACAGAAAATAGAAGTTGAAAGTTAGACATATTTCTTTTTTATTTATCCATATAATTTTATGTTGGAGAATATTTTCTGAAATCGTTCCAAAATTTTAGATGCAGTTTTTTACAGCTTAGTGAACTTCTGACCATCTTTGCTTCTGAAAGACTTTGCTACATAGTCATGTGATTTAAATATTGACCCTCCAGCAGTTTTTTAATACTACCACTTACTTTTCCAGCCTTTTATTGACCCTATTTCATTTTTCTAGAGATGTTTTGCTGCAATAAGTTTCTAAATGAGTTAATTATTTGAAATAAAAATGAAAAATGTATAACTTTCATATACTAATATGTAGTCTTTGTTCACTTGTGAATAAAATATGGGTATGACAGAAAAAATAATAATAATTGTCATCATCATAATTATCTTATACTTATCTTATACTATCTATATTTATATAGCGCCAACGTATTGTGTAGCACTTTACACTGCAGAGGATTTAAGTACAAAACTGAACATTACATAGAAACAAACCCATTATTTAATCAACCATGTTGCTTAAAGGAGTTGTCTCACGACTGGATTTCATCCTACCTTGGTGCTGTCCTAAGAGCTGTAGTTTTGAAATCATGGGCGGGAGCACTGGCTTCCTGAGTCCTCCCCCCCCTCCCTTCATCTAGGTGACGTCATGCTGCTGCGCTCGGCTCCCGATGCTAACAGCATTGAAAAGGGAGAACATCTCAGATCACAGAGTTCTCTTTCCCCTGCTGCTCACCATTCCAATAGATCCACCATGTACACAGCACATATTTCTTCTTCCCCATACATCCATACAGCACAGGGAATTGAGCAGGGGGAAGCGATTCAAATAATCTCTGATGTGTTGTATTTGCATGGAGTTATCTCAGTGCTACAATCTGTCTGTGTCTGCTTAATTACTATTCACTGACTGTTGACTATTTCCTGCCTGAATCATTCACTTCAGCAGTGAAGCTGGTTAGGTAAAAAGGAGAGTGAATGAGAATAAGGCTGACTCAGAGCTGAATGACTAGGGCAGGAAATAGTTAACAGCAGTGAATAATAATTAGGCTGAGACACAGATAAGGCAGCAGAGGAACTGACAGGGGCTGCTAGTATGCCTGCTCTAAATCACTGAGCTGTGCCGCAGGCAGAGCGAGGACAGAGAGAGAAAGGAAAAGGAGATAGTTATTAAACTTGCTGTGCTCGCTCCCGACGCGACCTGTTGTGATAAGATGCCGGAGTTACAGCCTATCAGGGAGAACAAGCAGGTCGGTGACTATAGAGACCTCAGCAGCCTCTGAAGCCACTAAAAACAAGTTAATCTAGAAATCAGTAGGAGATTTTTTATTGACATATATTGCAAACGAGCTTGTTTTTTGAAGATCTTTAATTTGAATGACAATCTTTGTAGTGAGACAACCCCTTTAAGTCGGGAATGGGAGGTTCAATGATAAGGGAATTAATCTAAGGTTATTAGCAGAACGTAGAGTCCAGGTAGTGTGGCTGACAGAGATAAGATAGGAGATGTAGGAGGGTACAGCACTGTAGAGAACTTATTGAGTGGGAATAATTATATTATTCTGTACTAAATAGACAACCAGTGAAGTGACTGCCACAGAATAGTATAAACAAAGATGATCCTGGCTCCTGCACTCAGAACAGATTGGACAGTGGAGAATTTAGAAATAGGAAACCAATTAACAAGAAATTACAGTTGTCTAGAAGAGAATGGATAAAGGGAACAATAAGAGTTTCCTCTATTTTCACATTAAGAAAATTGTGGATTCTTGAGATGTTTTGGTGACATAAGTGGACAGGGGATTGAATATCTGGAGGGAAGCACAGATTGAAGTCTAGTAAACCCCAAGGCAGCAGGCCAGAGTTAGCAGGGAAAGAGTTAGCAGGTTAGCAGGTCCTTCAATTACTCAAATCATTAGCCCCCTTTTCTAGTGATTCTTCCAGACCCATTTGTATCCATCAAAAACCAGTCTATTGATTTTCATCTCTTCATTTTAAATTACATGTTTTCAAACTTCTACTGTCCACTTTTGACACTTTGTAAACTCGAGCCAACGTTTTTTATGATGATATAGAAGTTTCTGACCACCATTCCAGACTTGTATAATGTACTGTATGTCACATAAGGCTTGCATGGATGTCTATGATCTCACTATTATGAAGTATACGAGTCACCTCTACTGCTGCGTTTGTCGTGCCAGAACTGATAGACCTTGTGATGGGTCAACTTGTTGATTCCGATATTTTGCTGAAATGTCCACCTTTTGGCATTGGAATGAATGGATGGACTTCATTTAATATTCTTCCAGCTTTCAGGGCACTTTTTAAAACAGTTTGGCAATTTTCTTTGCTGAAAGACGCTATCGATGAGCTGGAAGATGCTGTTTCCTCTTTTCTTGGGAAATCTTCTTCATGTCTGTTTCTCAATTCAAACCAGTGAACTTTTGCTTGGGAATCAACCAAGTAACACACTGAGCCATTAGAGAATGTGAGAACAAGTTGTATTTTGTAGTATACAAGAGGAAAAAGATTGTTCCACCACCAGGAACAAAACAGTAATGATGCAGTTAAATGACAAGAATCTGCATAACTAAGCATAGTCTAAATAGTTGGAACTCAAATTTATGTATAAGATAGCCAAGATGATTGTCTATAAAATGATGTTATATAATATAGAAAAGGTCAACGGCACTCCAGTATAATGCTTAATTTCTAGTTTTATTCCAAGTACTGCGTCAATAGATCATGCAAATTGGCACAAAAAAGTGTTTTAGTAGATCTAGATTACTGCATAAGTATCCAAATGAACAACAAATGTCACAGATGTCGATTGTTGACACTAAGGCCATGTTCACACCGCTTAAAATGGGCCGTATTTCGGTCCGTAATTACGCGCCGAAGTGCGCAAATTACGGGATGAAAATGGCCCAGTCATTACGGTAATCCACAGTTCTCATAGAGAATAGCGAATCCGCCGGGCGGGGAGATAAGTGACATGTGAATTACTAGCGGCGTACATGCGCCGCTGGTAATGAACGTCTTTGGTCCGGCGAAGTGCAGGCCCCCTGCTCCCTCCCCCGCTCCCGCCCTGCCCCCGGCCACACGGCGTAATTGCGGGACGTAATTACGTCCCGCAGTTAAGCCGTGTGAACATAGCCTAAGTGTCGGCTTTCTCACACAGTTGCCGGATGACTCCGTAGGCACCCTCCTGCCTATTCTAGCTTCCACTGGGGCATTTCCCCTTCCTCCCCATGGACCACCCACATACCTCAGTTCCTACAGACCTCTTACTACCTATTTACATTGAGCGACATACTCTCTATCCATTCCGGACCTGCCTCTCTTACATATCTGATGTCTCTTGAGAAAGGCATCCCATGTCGAAATGTCGACAATCGACATCTGTGACATTTGTTGTGTGTTTGGATCCTTATGCAGCAATCTATTTCCACTTTTTTGTGCCAATTTGCATGATTTATTGTCTCAAAACTTGTAATAAAACTACACACATTAAGCATTATATTGGAGTGCTGTGGATCTTTTCTGTAATATGTATGCAGGGTCCAGCCAACCTTTTTCCACTTGAGCAACCACAAATTTCCTTTATCTACCCTGGTGTAGGTGACCTCTTTCCGTTATTATAAAATGATGTAGTGGATGGTGAGATATGGTTCCTGAAAGTCAAATCAGATGGCAGTAGAGATTATAGAGTATAACCCAAAAATTCTGTTCTAATTCTGATTTGCACTCGGAATACAGCGCTTCAAGAGGACACAACAGACCGAGTCATAATAAACCTTATGCCACCTAATTTCTAAATCATTGCATTCTTATTTTCTTTACATTTTATACAGGGTCCCAACTTTTTTGTAATTTTGATTGCATATGTATTGGTACAGTAAATCAACAGTCTTAAAAACTGTTGATTTACTGCAATGTACGAGTTTTTCGTATTTTTAAGATAATTAGCAGTTTCTGTAGTGGGAATTATGTATGCAATTTTAGGAATAGAAGTCCCTAGTGTTAATAAAAGTTTCAACAGCCCTCTCCATATCAATCTACTATCGTCTAGCTTGATCTAAAATGGTGACATGATACTAATAGTAAATTTAGTGAAGGCACAAACTGCATTTACGAATTGAATATTTTTTAGAACATTTGAAGAGTTTGCAATTATGTTTATTAGGACATATTTGAAGTCGATGTAAATATGAAATTGATAATAGAATTTAAAGATTTCTAAATAAAAACAACATTTTGGGAAGAACCATACTGAGAATTCTACTTACCATACAACGTCCTGGGACAGATTATTTAGATCTTTTTTTAGAAGGTCAGGGTAGTCACTGGAGTAAAACTTAAATGCAGGATAGGTAAATTTACTGCAAAGTATGGAGAAAAATCCATCGGCAACAGATAAAACTCTTTAATACGTACACCACAACCTTAGTCCTCGTCCTTAAGCAAGTCTGAAATGCATCAGCCATGTTTGTGAGCACCTTAACTGTTTGTGTATATCTGGATGTCACACTGGTGACTCACACAGTTTGCAGGTGCCCACCTACTCACCATGTTCACCATGTAGCTACCTCCCACACTAGGCCATTGCTCAGTTTCTCCCAACCCCCATGCTCCAAATAGCTGGTTCAAAGACCTTGCTGCTGATGCCCTAGTTCACCTAGCTGTATGGAGGTGTATCTAGACTTTGCAGGGATTTAACCCATCAGTATCTGGCCTCCCCACCCTATCCCGTGCAGACTTTATCAGGCAGCTCCTGACTTCAGCCCTTACCAGAATCTTGGTTCTAAGTGGTTTTCTGTTCTGATTCCTGTTGGTATCTTGTCCAAGTTGCCATAGCGTTGTGCTTTGCATCTGGTTCTTACTGTACTGGCATCCCTGACCCCTGGGTTAGCTGCCACTGCCAGGGAATGCTCTGAAGTGGCACCTGGCAGTTATCATTGGTTAAGCCAGCCTCACCACCAGAAAAATTGCACTATTTAACCCAAAGTAGTTGGCTGGTAATATTCAAATACCGAGTTCAAATTGCCAGTGGCAACAAAATACTGTAATTCCCAACTATCTTAATATGACTTCAAAGAAATTTTAAAGACCTAAAGCTTAACCAAAATAATATATTTGTGTGGTAAATTCTTCAGGAATGAGTTGTGGCTGGGAGAAGATGTCATGAGGGTCTGGGCCAGTTGGATAAGAATAAGTAAAGTGAATGACTCAGATCAGAAAACTAATCACCAGTGAGTCCTTAAATGTAACTGCACTGTAATCAGTTATGTGTCTGCAGAGCCTATGTACACTGGTATCTAGCACTATACGGTCACTTTATGGTGATAATATTCAGTCTGCACTATACGGTCACTGTATGGCGGTAGTATAGAGATTGTGTACATTGGTATCTACCACTATATAGTAACTTCATGGTGGAAATATTTGTTGTTTTGTAATGGTTTAGCTTAAGGCACAGTGTGACAGAATCTCCCAGCTCTCCTAGATGCTGAATAGACTATCCAAAAACCAGGAAAGCTTGGTGATGCCAAAGCCCTCAATTAGATTTCTACCAGAGCCATTACACAGTAGTTGGGTGTAGTTGGTGTGACATTTGTGAAAGGGTGTTGCTTGTTATAAGGAGGGAGGGTTCTATGCAAAATTTTGGGGGCGGTGCATGTCCTCATTTCGATCCCACAATTTCTGGTCACCTTAAAGAGAACCTGTCACATAGGTTATGCCCCCCCGTGCTGAGGACAGAACAAGGTGGAATCAGACCTGCTGTTTCCAGCGCTGTGTCCCTTATTCTGTAAGATGCTGTAGTTTTCATGTATTTAATGCTCAAATCTGCAGTTTTCAGCCAGAAGAGTCATTCGAAGAGTCATTCAAAGAGTAAATTTTTTTCAAACCCCACCCATCTGAGGCTAGCCCCGCCCACCTCAACCGATAAACCTATTACTTTCAATAGGTAGATTTAATTTCAATGATCCCCCGGTTCTTGTCACAAAATGATCCTCGGAGAAAAAAGCAGACAAAAGGCGCAATGCGCGTAACTTTTAAAACAACAAGCTAGTGCGTATAGACGAAAGCTCACCTTATGAGCTGCCAAATGGTACAGCTCATATACACTAGGAAGAATAATCCCCGGCTCTTTCCAAAACCTGCATCACCACCCGAAGGTCTTCGTTCCGCAGTCCTCGGACTCCGGTCAAATGTTTACAAAGGGGGGAAATTTTAAATGAAAAAAGTTAGCAAAAATTCAAAGAGGCCCCTTTAGCCGCTCAGCGGGAAATGAAGAAAACCAACTATTTATTTAAATTTGGGTTTTATGTACAAAAAAGGGCGGGGTTGAATTTCTGGGGAATACTAACCGGGGTTTCCCTTCGGGCTACTTTTACTTAAAACACTTGGTTTAAATAGGGCCAAATTGGAAATGGGGGCTAAATCATTAACTTTTAAGTGGACAGATAAAAAAAACAATACAAAGTTAGTGTTACATACACAAAAACAACCAAATTAAAATATAAAATTTAAATTTTTAAAAGACAATTTTTAAAAAATCATACAGTGTCAAAATAAAAAAATATGACATATTTAAAAATAAACTTTTTTTAAAATAATTACTAAAACTTGTATTCTAATGGGAATCGAACAAAAAACCTATTGTCTCCTACTCTCTTAGGTAACCACTCCTATAACTCACATCAGCCAGGGATCCTGAACCTCATTAAGCCATGAGGTACAATAGTTTTGACTTGTAAATCCAGAATTTTTCTCTTTTGCTAACTTTCAATGACAGCTGGCTTTCACTGTCAACAAGCTCAAGGGGTTGAACCGTAAACCCCCGATTAAATTCCGGGGATGTCTATCAAAAAAATGGAGGCAACCTAAAAAATTTTTTTTTTTGTCCTGACTTTAAAAGGGTGATTATTAATTCTTCTAATAATTTAAGGTTTTTTTTCCCACTTATTGTAACCGCACAACAAGTTATCAAATAAATTTAAAAATATTTGATGTGCATTCATATTATATTTGATTTAAAAACTCCCCATGCTGAAGGATGCAAATTTATTAGAGATAATAAGCATTCTACAGCACTTCATAAATTATGTTCCCAAGGAATGAACCTAATTGATTTTTCCCCCATCTCTAAAATTCCTTTTTTTTTATGCGCTTAATTTGACGGAGCAATTTTTTTTTTAATGGGGGGGCCTTTTGGGAAAAAATTAATTTGGCATTCTTCAGTAAAACTGGCAAAAACACGGGTCTAGTCTAGGATGTCCAGTTTTTTTATTCAAAATTTTTTCTGATTTCGCCAGTTGTAGCTGTAAGTTGTAGTTTTGAGCTTTATTACGACAAATTTTGAAATCGGACATTTTTTTATGTTGATCAAAATTTTTTAGATCAGCGAAAATTTTAGGTTAAAATCGTGCACCCTTTTAATATCGCGCCATTTTGGCGCTTCCTGTCATTTTGGCGGCCAGCAAATCCTTCAGAATAGAGCGGGGGCGAGAGTGGTGCGACGTCATACGGGGAGGGTTTGGTTGCGATTGCTGGAAAAATCACATGACCTGTTTTAATGAACACCCCTTTTTCCTGTTCATGATATGTCTCTCGCGCTCAACAGTGGGAAGTGCGCTCTCCCGTGCCAAAACAGTCAGGAAATTATTCTTTTCTTCACAAGAAAGCTCTACTGTTACTTGATCCTTACAACTTAGTTAGATCAAGATTGGAAATTTTATGTATTGGTAGAGAATTTTAAAGGAATCTACCCGCTGAAAAGTAACAGGGGAAGGGGGGGGGGGGGGGGGGGCCCGCGGGGAACACGACAACTCTATAAAGAAACTGGTAAAACACCAAACTTAGTGTAGACTTGCACTGAATAGCTTTATTTTTAACATTTTTTCTATTGAAATTTTTCCTGATTTTTGGCACCTGAAATTATATTAGATACACATCTTTTCTTGTAACTGCAGGTCTCTTGTTAGGTGCAAAACTCCATTTTTATTATCAGTAAAAACATTTCATAGGTGTTCTTTTTCAATTTTCCCCTTTTCCAGCTATTTGATAGAGCCCCTTGCAGTTAAATTAAATCCAGCCTTTTTGTAGTCAACGGTGAATTGATGGTCCCAAAAAAAAAATCCCTTTTTATTACCAATCATTACAAAAACTTTTTTTTTTTTCATTTTGGCGCACTACAGCTTTTTTCTTGAGGCACCTTGCACTTAAAGTGAATACAGCAATTTTGTAGTACCACAGGGAATTGTTTGGTGCCAAAAAATCCCTTTTTTATCCGAATACTTTACAAACGTTTTTTTTTTCACTTTGGCGCACTACACTTTGTTCATTGAGGCACCTTGCACTTAAATTGAAACAACAATTTTGTATCACCACGGGGGAAAATTAAAGGTGCCAAAAAAATTTTTATTATCCGAATCCATTTCGTACGTTTTTTTTTCATTTTGACGCAGGCCGCTTTGTTGATAATCTTTTTCATTTAAATTTGAATACAGAAATTTTTGTAGTCACCACAGGTGAATTGATAGTCCAAAAAATAATTTTTTTAGCCGAAACATTACAGATACGGTTTTTTTGCACTTTTGCCCATCCAGTTTGTTGATAAGCCACCTTGCACTTAAATTTGAATCCAGAAATTGTGTGTTACCACAGGTAAATTGATATGCCAAAAAAAATTATTTTATTATCCAAATACTTTCAGATACGTTTTTTTTTCATTTTGGGTGACTACAGCTTTGTTCATTGGGCCCCTTGCACTTAAATGTAAATACAGCAATTTTGTAGTCACACGGTGAATTGAAACGTGCCAAAAAATACCTTTTTTTACCCGAATCCATTTCAGATACGTGTTTTTTCCTTTTGGGGCGCAGGCCCACTTTGTTGATAGATCTACTTTGCAGTTAAATTTAAATCACAAATTTTATTCACCACGGGTTTGAATTTAAAGGGTCCCCAAAAAATCCCTTTTTTTACCGAATACTTACAGAACATGTTTTTTCACTTTGGCGCGGGCCAGCTTTGTTGTAGATCATTTTGCATTAAATTGAAACAGCAATTTGTAGTCACCACAGGTGAATTGATGGGTGAAAAAAATACCTTCTATCAACCGAATACATTTCAGATACGTTTTTTTTCACTTTGGCGCGGCCAGCTTTGTTGTAGATCTATTTTGCATTTTTTTTAAATTTGATTCAGCAATTTTTTTTGTTTTGAGGGATTTAAAATAGCTGTGATTTGCCGTCTTTTAATAAGAGACTTTCGAAAAATTTTCCAACCTTTCAAATTTTTATATTCTGAACATGGAGCAAATTTCAGGTGGTAACAGAAAGGGGGGGGGGTGGACAGGGAAGGTAGAGGTCGAAAAAAGGTCCCTTTCCCCTGCTGCGAAAACACGCATGCCAGCGGGTCGTCAGTTGCGGACCGTCGGGCCTGTCACGCGGGTCAGGGCCCTATGAATCTCAAAAAGGAACGCGTCGCCAACTATCCTTCGTGGTTAATCAACCTGCACCAAGTTTTACCTCCTCGTCCTCCCAGTCCGGGCCAAAAATGTCTCATCAGCATCATCAGCATCCGCCAAAATGAAAGCCCCAATTCAACTCGTGACCGACCCCTGGGATAATCCATTTTCTGAAGACCTCTTTGACGAAAAATGCGGGTTGGGGTCAGAAGGGATTTAAAAAATCAAAAGGCAAAATTATTTTCCTGCTCTGACCCCGTTTACTGATCCATCAGGGGGAAAGGAAGCCGGTCAATCGGCAAAAATCCCAGGCGGGGGCGGCAACGCCTTTCAGTCCCTCTTGCTTTTTAGCCCGCAGCTCCCCGGATGCAGAATGTCAGGACGCGAAGTCCCTGTGTTTATGTGAGATGACGACATTTCGATCCAACGTGGTCTTTTCAGCAGAAATTTTCTTCGAGCGCTTCATCAGGTGGGAGGAAACGATGGGGGGAGTGTATTAGGGTTTTTCCCCTCAAAAAGGGGGAGGGCGGTCCCGAATCCGCTGATATGATTCCGCCACCACGGCAGCGCAAACCCCCCCTCCTCGCTTATCCCGTCAAAAAAGGCCAGGACCCCTAAAACCGGGCCTTCTTACCCGCCTCGATTCACCCCTGTCAACCCCCCCTTTTTCCGTAAAGCATAAGTAAGGAAGAACCTTAGGTGGGTTTAACCCCCAACATGCTATCACATCAGTGAAAAGCATGAGTTAAATGGGGGCAACACTTGGCCAAAAAAGGCCAAAACCCACGGCGGGCCTCCCAACCCCTGTTTTACCCTCTGTCTCCCCTCCCCCGCCACCACAAAGCGTTCCCCAGCTGCCCCTGTTCCCCAGAGTCATGTCGGGTTCCCCCCCTTTACCTCCCCGTCGCCCGAGTACCCCCACACCCAAAAGAGACCCACCTACCTTTCTCCTCCCCCAGTTTGATGACCTGCACCCCCTAAACGGCCAGTCTAGCAGCCAGCTTTCTTCTTCCCGGTTTGAGCAGAAGAAACACTTTAACCCAAACCATCCCAAACCAAAAGCCTGAATTTCGGGATTGCCAGGCTTTGGCCTTGAAAATGTTTTCCTTTCCGTTGGTGGACACAGATGGGTTCGGGGCCCCGTCATGGCCCTTGCCCGCCCCCAATACCAGATCCGAGCAGCATTTCTTTAGAAAAACCGCCTGCCGGCCACCACGTGTCATCTAAAATTTTAACGCTTTTCTGCATCGTGTCCGGAAAAGCCATCTGCCCGAACATGGACTAGTAAACCGGCCAAGGCCCTATATCTCGTGCCCGCTCACTGGGTGGCTGGGTGGATGTCCGGGGGGGGGCGATGGCTCTCGGCCGGTGCACCTCTTTAAAACCGCAGGGATGGGGCGGGTTTTTCCCCAAGGTCCTCTGGGGGGATCACGTGCCCAAGAAACTAGGCCGTGTTGGGAAAACAATCGTCTTGGGGACCGTCCACACACAGGTCTGAGCTGTGGGCGGCTCCCGCAACGAGACTGGCGCGGCGGGTGAAAAAGAACCTGGGCCAGGCAAGGTGGGGTGCGATAAAACGGGCGAAACTGCTGGCCGCCCTTAAGATCGGGGAGGCTGGGGCAATCCCGCCCGGCACATTCATGAACCTTGTGTCCAGAAATTTCTAAAGAGCACCCGGTTGGACTCCTGTGAAGAAGGGTCCAGTTAAGTTCGCACTTCCGCCTTCGCACCCTGCTTTGTCCCGCCCCGCGCGTTGCAGCTCGTCGGCCTCCCCTTTAACCCTCTCTTTTTTGATGGGAACAGCTGGAATTCCACCCCCACATGCCCAGCGATTGGGGCAGCAGCGCAAAAGCCTTTGCAAAGAAGTGACACATGGCCCGACAAGCAGCGTTCGGACCTCGGGGTGTTAGCCCCAGAGGTGGGGGCAGGGGAAAAAGCTCGCACCATCCTTCCCGTTTTTAAGAACCCCCAAAAGGTCAGTGCGGCACTGCCCCTTGTCAGCAGAGCATTGTGGTTGATCTTAGTTCTGGGAAATCGTTGGGGCACTTCTGAAACAACAGGTCCCGCCAGGATGAAGGAGACGGACCAGATGCGGACACGGAGCCTTTTTTCGGTCGAATCCACATGGCCCCGGAAAATTTTCCAATTTCATGGGCCCTTCATTAGGCAGTGGTTCGGGCCCAAAGGGGCTAGGGGCAAGTTGGCGCACACCCTCTCAGGGTGCCATTGGGGCAAGTCAGGGCTGTGTTGAAGCTGGCCGAAGGAAGCGGGGGAGGGGAGGAGGAGGGGGTTTAACCCTAGCCCACCGACGAAAAGACGCCCTCCCTTTTGGGGAAAGAGGTTGGCGGGGAATTTGAGGCGGAGGGGGGAAGATGGGGAAAAGTTTCAGTTTGCTTTGCCCCCTCAAACCCAGAGGTTTGGGGAAAATAAAGGGCCATCTTCTTATGATTGTTTGGGATGTTTCCATTTCCTCCAACATGTCCTCGCTTTAAAGGCCATCAAAATGAACAACTTTTTAATGGGTTGGCCACCCCTTTTGGATCCCCGGTAAAAAACAAAACTCAGCCCCTTTTCCTTCCACCCACCCAAATAGAGGGGAAAGGGCCAGGAAATGGAGCCTTCTGATTTGATCAACTGGAGAAAACTGTTGCGTCCTGCTTCACGTTCCCCAAAGGGCACGGTGGAACAACAACACGACGTGACACGTAGGTGCCAAGTGGGCCGTAGGGGCCCAGTAGCAGCACGGGAAAAAGGTTGGCAAAAGCCAAATTTGGGTGACCTCGGGCAATTTTTGTTTCCCCTTCCCCCTCACCAAGGGCATGAAAATGCGGGCACACACCAACACCCAGGGGCCCCACTTAAGATCATGGTGCACGACTATTTTGCTTTCTCAACACCGATGTTTTTGTATGTTTCCGGACCCAATAGACTTCGGGGAAACCCCAAAATGGAGAATTGCCCGAGACACTCGCCACGCCAAAGGGAGGTGTTGTCCTGCCCACGGGCCAGAAACATATCTGGCGGCCCCTTTTCCAAGCCACGCTGGGGAAAGTCATTACAGACAAACCATGGGCTTTCCACAGATAATTGGATCATTTGATTTTCATAAAAGATTGGGTTTTTGAGCGATTATTATCGACAAAGTTAAAAAATTCGGCACATTTTTTTATGTTGATCAAAATTTTTTAAAGATCATGCGCTAATTTGGGTTAAAACTGTGCATCATCATTAAGATCGCCCCTTTTTTGGGCGCTTCCTGTCTTTTTGGCACCCGCAAAAAAAGCTTCAAAATGACAGGGTGAGATGTGTGTGCGACGGTCATGATTTGGGATTTGGTAGGGTTTGCGATTGGTTTTAAAAATCACATACCTCTTTTTAAATAAAACCCGTTTTTTTCCTTTTCCGGGCCTCATTGTTTTCTCAGCTTTCTCAAGCGAAGGATTTTTTGGGGGCTCTGTTTTGGTGTCCAAACAGCTCACAAAATTTATTCATTTCTTCACAGACAAACCCTTTCTACTATTGCGTGATCCTTAAAATTTAGTTAGATTAAAATTTTGGAAAAATTTTAAAGGTTAGCTAAAATTTTTAAAAGGAGCATCTACCGTTGTAAAGTCCAGAAAAAAACGGGGGGGGGGGGGGGCCGCGGGCGAACCAGCAAGTTTCTATAAAGAAAACTGGTTTAAAGTTCACCAAACTTAGTGTAGACTTTGGCACTGAAATAGTTTTTATTTTTAACAGTTTCTTTTAAAAATTTTTTTTCCGGGGAAATTTGGCAGCCGAACTTATGGGATACAAATCTTTTCTAGAAAACTGCAGGTTCTTTGTTAGGTAAAAAAATCCACTTTTTATTATCAGTAAAATTTTCAGATAGGTTTCATTTTAAATTTTCCCCCTTCCCCTTTTTTTATAAAACCACCCCGCACTTAAATTTGAATCCGCAATTTTATAGTCACCACAGGTGAATTGAAAGGTCCCAAAAAAATCTTTTTAAATTATAAACAATTACTAACAGATACATGTTTTTTACTTTGGCGCACAAAAAGGCTTTTTTTCCTTTGGGCAGCTTGATTTAAATTTGAATACAGAAATTTTAAATTGTCCCCCAAGGGTAAAATTTGAAAGGTGAAAAAAATTTATCTTTTTAGATCAAATTTTCAAAACAGAAACTTTTTTTTTTGGACTTTGGCGCACTCCCGCTTTTTTCATTGAGGCAGTTTGGCATTTAAAATTTCTAAATTCCGAAATTTTTACAGTAAACCACAGGTAAAATTAAAAAAGGGAAAAAAAATATCTTTTTATTATCGAATCCATAACGATAGTTTTTTTTTTTACTTTGGCGAAACTACAGCTTTGTTCATTGGGGCACCTTGCATTTAAATTTAAATACACCCAAATTTTATAGTCACCCCGGGGTAAATTTGGGAAAGTTGCCAAAAATATTTTGTTTTTAATACAAATTAAAAAAACAGATACGTTTTTTTTTGCCTTTTGCCCATCCAGATTTTGTTGATAGACCCCTTTTTTCACAAAATTTAAATCCAGAAATTTTTATAGTCACCACAGGTGTTTTTGAAAGGTGCCAAAAATCCCCTTGTTTTAAATAAATTTCATAACAGTTACGTTTTTTTTTACTTTGTCCCCACTACAGCTTTGTTTATTGAGGAAAGTTGCATTTAAAAACGAACCCAGCAATTTTTATAGTCACCACGGGGTGAATTGAAAGGGGGGCCAAAAAATATCTTGAAATTAACGAATACTTAACAGATACTTGTTTTTTTACTTTGGCGCACTCCCTTTTTTGTTAAATTGAGGCAGCTTGCCCTTAAATCTAATCCACCCTTTAAAAAGGGTCCCCACAGGGAAAATTTTAAAAAGGGCCAAAAAAATCTTTTTTTTAATACGAATAAATAACAGATACTTTGGTTTTTTTTACTTTGGCGCACTACAGCTTGTCATTGAGGCGTTGCTTTTAAAATTTCTGAACCCAAAGAAATTTTTTATAGTCACCACGGGTGAATAAAAAGGTGCCAAAAATATTTTTGTATTAAAACAATACTTTAACAGATACGTTTTTTTTTGATTTTGGCGCCTAAAAAGCTTTTTTAAAAGGAGGCAGCTTGCCCCTTAAAATTTGAATACAGCAATATTATAGTCCCCGCATTTTAATTGAAAGGTCCCAAAAAAAATCTTGTATTATAGGGAAAAACATAACAGATACGAGTTTTTTGTTTTTGGGGCGCATTTACAGCTTTGTTTCATTGGGCCCGCTTGCATTTAAAATTTAAATACAGAAATTTTTATAGTAAACCACATGGCATTAAAAGGTAACAAAAATCCCTTTGTTTTAAAAACAATACATAACAGATACATGTTTTTTAAACCTTTAGGCCCCACACAGCTTTTTCATTGAGGCAGTTTCCCTTTTTAAATTTGAATCACAATTTTATGGGTCACCCACAGGTGAATTAAAAGGGTTTAAAAAAAAAATATCTTGTATTATACGAAAACATAACAGATACGGGTTTTTTTACTTTGGCCACAACAAAACAGCTTTGTCATTGGGCAGTTTGCATTTTAAATTTAAAGATACAATTTTATAGTCACCACGGGGTAAATTTTAAAAGGTCCCAAAAAATACCTTTTTTTTTAAATTTCCGAATACTTTTCAGTTTAACGGGGTTTTTTCACTTGGCCGGGGCCGGGGTTTTTGATAGATCTACTTTGAAAGTTAAATTTGAACCCAAAGCTTTTTTGTAGCACCACAGGTAAAATTGAAAGGGGGCCAAAAAAATACCTTTTTTTTATCCAAAATTAATTTCAGATCTGTTTTTTCCCCTTTGGGGGCAGGCCAGCTTGTTGATAGATCTACTTTGCATTTAAAATTTGAATACACCCAATTTTTAATAGTCCCCAAAAGGTTTAAATTGAAAAGGTCCCCAAAAAAACCTTGTATTATCCGAATAAAATTAATACGGTTTTTTTTCATTTTTGGTGCAGGCCCCCTTTGTCGTTGATCTACTTTGCATTTTAAATTTTGAATCCAGCAATTTTGAAGTCACCCACAGGGGAAATAAAAAGGCCAAAAAACCTTTTTTTTATCCAAATTTCTTTTTCGGGTACGTGTTTTTTTCACTTTGGCGCAGGCCGCTTTTTTGAAAGATCTACTTTGCAGTTATATTTAAATTTCCACCCAATTTTGTTTTGATTTAAAGGGATTTGGGGTTTGCTGGTGTTTTTTGCCGTTTTTTAAAAAAGAATTTTTTCCAAAAACTCTTCCATCCCTTCTCAAATTTTTAAAATTTCTGAAAAAGGGCCCAAAAATTTCGGTTTGTTAAAAAGCAAAGAGGGGGTTTTAGGACAGGGAGGTAGAGGAAAGGAAAGGGTGCCCTTCCATGCTGGCAAAAAACACGCATGCCACGGATCCGTTGCAGCCCGTCAGGCCTGTCATCGGGGGCCCGGGGCCCTATAATCTCAGTAAGAACAGCGTCGCCAAATGTCCTTCAGGGAAAATTTGCAACCTGCATCCGCAGTTTTCCCTTTCCTCTTTCCCTCCCGGGCCCCGGGGCCACAAATTTTCGTCAGCAGCATCCCCCGCATCCTCCAACATGAAGCAGCCCAAATGTCAAATCTTTGCACCCCCACTGTGGATAATCCATTTTCTGAAGGGGCCTCTTTTATGAACCCAAAAAGGGGGTTTGGGGCCCCAAGGCAAGTTAAAAGAACAAGAGGGCCCAAAAAGGGTAATTTCTTGCCTGAAAACCCAGTTACTGAAGCCCCCAAGAAGGGGAAGGGGAAACTGGGCAATGTCAAAAAATCCCGGGCGGGCGGCAACCCCCTTGCAGTCCCCCTTTCTTGTAGCCCGCAGTCCTGGATTGGGAGAATGCAGGCGACCCAAATACCCCGTGTTGATGATGATTTATGACGCTTGCGGATCCAAAGTTGGGCTTTTTTTAGCAGAATTTGGGTTGCGAGGCGTTCCACGGGCGAAGGGAGGAGATGATGGGGTAGGGCAAATACGGTTCCCGCCTCAAAAAGGGAAAAAGGGGGGTCGCAGAAGGGCCGCTTAAAGAATTTCCAAACCCCCCGGTCAGCGCAAACCCCCCCTCCCGCTTATCGCCGTCAAAAAAAGGGCCAGGAAACCTATCAAGCCGGGCTTCTTTTTACCAAACCTCGAATTCCAAACCCCGCGAAAAAGGGCAAAATGCCGCCTTTTCCGTAAAAAGCAAATAGAGGGGGAAAAACCTTTTGGTGGTTTTAAACCCCCACCAACTTTCTAGTACATGCAGCAATGCATTTAGTTTTTAAATGGAGGCAACACTTGGGGGAAAAAAGGCCGAACCCAAAGCTGGGGCCCCAAACCCCGTCCCCCCCTCTGTCTCCCCCTCCTCCTCCTCCCCCCCACCAAAAACGGGTTTCCCCAGTGCCCAGGTTTTCTCAGGGGTCCTGACACGGATCACCCCCCCTCCTTCAAACCCTTACCGCGGGCCCCGGGACCCCCAGCACCACCAGAGACCCAAACCTACACCTTCCCCTTCCCCCGTTTTTTACGCCTGCATGGCCCTACGCGGCCAGTTCTAGCAGCCAGCCTTCTTTTTCTTTCAGGTTTTTTGGGGGAAAAAAGGGAAAAACTTTTTAACCCCAAAACCTCCCCAAAACCAAAAACCCGAATTTCGGCATTTCCAGGCTTTTGGCCTTGGAAATGTTGCCTTTCCCTCCCGGTGGACACAGATGGGTTCGGCCACGCATGGCCCTTGCCGCCCCCCAAAAACCAGTGCCGAGGGAGGCATTTTTTTTGCCAGAAAACCGTCCTGCCCTGGCCACCAAAGGGGTCATCAAAAAATTTTAAGCGCGGTTTTTCTGCATCGTGGCCCGGAAAAAATCCATCTCACCACCCCACACCCTGGACCCAGTAAGCACGAACCCAAAAACCCCCCCATTCTCTGTGCAGCTCACTGGGTTTACTGGGTTTGGAAAGTCTCAGGGGGGTGCCCGGGGGCTCTCAGGCTCCCGGGGCACGTCCCTTTAAAAACCCCAAAGGGAAGGGCAGGGTTTTTTCCCCCAAGGTCCTCTGGGGAAAATTTTCCTTTCCCCAGAGAAACCCGGCCATGTTTAAATTAAAACTGGGCTTGGAGACCGTCCACCACAGGTCAGGAAACTGGGGACGGTTTTCCCCCAAAAGAGGGCCGAGCGCTGGGGGTTTTGGGGGGAACCAAAAAAACCTTGGGGCCAGGCAAGGTGGGTTGGGGCGATAACGGGCGAAATTGTGGCCCCCCTTAAAAATCGGTTGGTGGGCAAAATCCCTTTCCTGGCACATGTCTGAACCTTTTTCATCCAGAAATTTCTAAAGAGCACCCGGGGGGTTTTGACGCCTACCCGAGGAAGGTCGAAGTCTAAATTCCCCAAATTACCCTTTTCCCACCCTGCTTTTTCCCGCCCCGGCGCGTTTTTCAGCGTCAGCTCGGCCTTCCCCTCAACCGTCTCAAATTTTTGACAAGGCAACACCCCTGGAAATTCCCCCCTCCACATGCTCCAGCGATTGTGGGGAGCGCGCAATTTCCATTACGCAGTACGAATTTACACAAGGCCCCCGACAAGCAGCGGTGCGAAAAAAGGGGGGTTAGCCAAAAAGTGGAAGCAGGTTTAAAGAGCTTTGCACCATCCTTCCAGTTTTTTGGGAAAAAGCCACCCAAAAAGGTCAGTGCGG
>JAODAL010036544.1:0-41541 GCA_025379985.1 Phyllomedusa bahiana
TTTCCAAACAAAAAAACAAGAAACAACAGAGCTATAGGCCTTCATTTACTGAGGTACAACATGTCGTTGACACATTTATGATTGGCTTTAGACACTTTTTGCACACTGCCCAAAACGGGGGCTTGGCTTAACCAAAAGTGGGCGTGACTTCACAATGCTACACATTGCTCCAAAATCTGCAACAAAATTGTAGTGTAGAAAGTAAGTAAAAATAGTTAGTCTAAAAAGCTAAACAAGTCTTCAGCTGCACCAAATTTATTAATCAGCATGAGACACTGGGATAAATCTGACTTTTTTAGACTGTCTAAGTTTGTGCTGTCAACTTTTAGACTTTTATAGCATTTGCACCAAAATACTGGTGTACATGCTTTATGGCACATCCATTAGGAATTTTAGACAGTTTTTAGACACTTCTGCTTCTGGTCTGACAAAGGACTTTGCGGGAAGAGGGCATGGCTTCATGGCATTGTGCACCAAAAAATTGCTCTAGAATTTTGCCACACTCAGGGATATAAACTTAGTCAAGTGATAGACAATGTACATTTACTAAGGGCCATATGTATGAAAACTGTCTAGGTCTAAGACTTTCTTGGTTGCCCATAGCAACCAATCAGAGCACCACTTTCATTTCATATAGTGCTCTGGAAGAATGAGAGGGGCGCTCTGATTGGTTGCTATGGACAACAAAGAAAGTCTTAGACCAAGATGGTTTTCATACATGCCCCCCTAATTAGAATAGACTGTCTAAACCAGCACCGGATTTATTAATGCAATAATAAATCAGGCACATTTTTACGCTGCTGTGTCTTAGACTATACTGTCTATATATACTAGACAGTATTTCTAAATCTGCCTCGTAGTGACAAAGAGAGGTGCCAAGGTTTTTATACAGCACAAGAAATGCTGCATAGCTATAAGACTGTTCACAGCTAGGTTCAGGATAGATGTTTAGAACAAAAAGCACATCATTGTGATGCATTTGCTTTCTAACTGATGAAAATGGTCATGTACAGACTTAGGGAGACATCTATGTAACTTGGCGCCTACACACTGGCTCTAAGTAGACATAGAGGAGTTTATAATACGACAGTATGAATGAAAGTGTTATGCGCCGAACTTTGTAACGCAGTTTTGCACCAAACTTTAGCACATTCTTGGCACATTCAAAAGTGTTGTGTCTAGTGCAGACTGTGCCAAGTTTGATTGTACGACTGTTCATACATCTATATAAAAGTGCGCCAGCAATTATTTGGCACAATATATGCCAAAAAAATGGCGCAGGCGAGTTCATAGAAGTCCTTTATTTATATTTATATCATCTGTTGAGTGTTTACATATGAATTTGGATGTGGATTTGCTACAGATTTGCTGCAGCTTTCACCCTCTGCATTGCAAGTTTGTGGAGTTTGCAGTAGTTCGCTGCCAGTCAGTTAGTATGGGTTAACTCAGTGTACCCATTACTCAGGGTGTACATCAATCTTTATTCATTTATGCATTTTACACAAGAATACACAAAATGAACATGATTTACTGTAGTATATAAGCATCTAGCTGTAGTACAGTCTAAAATCTCCATCTACTGGTCATTTTTTGTTTGTGAACAAAGGTATGGATTTTACAATATATAAAGTGTGAAATGACAAACAGGAACAAAATGTTAATATGCAATAATGCAAGAAAAATAGCAACAAAATGAAAAAAATTTGTTATAGAGATAAGACAAATAATGTTACTACCTGGTACTTGGTCATATGCTGTAAACATATACTGTAAGCACATGACCAACTATCTGGTAGTAACATTATTTTTTGTTATATACATATTTATTTTAGAATTTAACTGTTTTTTGGCAACAGAATTTCTACTCATTTAACCCTTTAACAGATCCCTATTTTGCCTGTTTATCACTTCCAGCAATATAATTGTCTTGGCTATGAATAGCCCAAAAACTAAGAAACAGAGGAGATTGTCTTTTTTTTTGCTATTTCCAAACAGAGACTTGCCGAGTTTTTTCAGTTATTTTTGCAAAGGCAATCAAGCATAATACATATTCTAATGCACAGCAATCCTACTGGAACATAAAGGTAAAAAAAATTAATAAACAAAGAAGCTGCCAGTAAAATAAAAAAAATAATTACTGACCACAAAATATAAAAATTTATGACATAAATAACATACCTGTTATCCTCATAAACAGGACAGGCCATAAAAAGACATACAGGGCATAACATATGCTATGCTATGAATAAGGGCTTAATAAACTACTGCATTTTTTAAAAGTGTTATTTCTTTTTCATTGATTAGCTTTAAACATGTAGGCAAAAGTAAGTAAAGACTATAACCAAATACATTGCTGTTCTGATCTTGCTTTTCTTGAGAGTTAGGAGAATATCTTATCGCCTGCTTTTGCACACACACTTCCCTAGTTACTGGCCACCTCACTCTGCTCTTACAGGCTCCAGCAGTCATTGGGATGCTGGGTTTCTAATCTGAAAGACAAACCTCCTGCACTCATGTCACTGTAACAGGCTCAGCAAGAAATAGCAGAGACGATATATCATTGATGCAAACCTACCAACAGCCTAACAGCAAGGTTAGTTTGAAGCTTTGTGGATTTATGTTTATGCATAGGAGATAAGCTTGAATTTTTTATTTTGTAACATAGACTTCAACAGCACTTTTTCACTGACTGCCATGGTGTTCTATATGTCCACTGGAGACTCTGAAATGTAATAGATTGTTATAGATTATATATTGATTATATATTATTGATTATTATGATTAGTACAGTATAAAACACAATTGGGCACATCTACTAATACTGTTTTACCATGTAAACTTACTGGACAGTCTAAAAATGCACCATATTTTTATTAGCATTTCATAAATTTTGATAAATCTTTTTGATGTTAGACACTTTTTTCTAACTTTATACAACTAATTAGTTGGTTTAGTTTGTTCCAATAATTGCACTACATTTTTTGAACATTTTTTGTTAACAATGCAACATATCAAGCCCCTTCCTATTCTAGGAAGCTGCACATCTTTTCATGAAGGCAGGCTTTTTTTTTTGCATTCAAAAAAGAGACTTTATTCAAACAGCAAAAAGGAAACAGTGTTTTACAGTAGCAAAGGCAACAATGATACAAGACAGATCAATACATTTCAAGTGTGAGGATGTACATAGTAAAGTGGATCATCGTATGCATAAAAACTGCAGAGAGAAAGTACTATGCAGAAAATACAAAAAAGAGGCGGATGCTGAGAAAGATACAAATCAATCAGGGAGCACTGGAAAGTAGAACATGTATCACGTGGACATGCTAAATCAAGTGAGACCAAATAAGAGGATGGATGATTACAGTTCTTAAGATTTCTGCCCTAGATCAAGAGGGAGCTAAGAAGTAGTAGGGAGACTCAGCAATCTCATTGATGGAAAGAGAGAAGACCATTATTGCCCATACTAGTGTTGGAGAAAAGATCATAAAACCCTCAGTAAGCAAGGCAACGAGCCCAACAACTTTAACCAAACTGGGACAAGGGAGGCCAGTCGAGGTCAGTACCCCATCGTCAGCAGAGGGATAGAGAAAAAAGCCGTAATGAGTTTTCCCATTGGTCGCAGAGACTCTGTTATGAGAGTGATGAGTAGTGCGGGGATTTGCAGAACACAAACCAGTCTTTCCACACCGTAAAAAAATGGTCCGAGTCAGTATGCGACTCACATCTCAATTCTTCAGACCTACAAACCATGTGTATTTCCTTGAACCATTCCGTGAGAGAGGGGGGGAGAGTAGAGCGCCACCCTCTGGGGATAACCGCTTTCGCAGCATTCAGTAAAAAGGAGAGCAAATGGCCCTTCAGAGATTGTAATGAGTGTTGCGTAGCGAATAACAGGAGGAAGGCCGGGTCATTTTGCAATCTTTCACCACAGATCAAGTATATCGTGTCAATTACCTTGAGCCAAAAGGGTTGTAAGGAAGAGCATTCCCACCATATGTGGAGCATTGTACCCTCCTCCCTGAGGCAACGCCAACAGAGGTTTGAGACCGAGGGAAAAAGTTTGTGTAAAAGGGTCGGCACTCTATACCAGCGGGTAATTATTTTATAATTTAATTCCTGTATTCTTACTGAAACTGAGGTTCCGTGGACAAGGGTGAACATTTTTCTCCAGTCATCTGAGGAGAATTTTCTCGCAAGATCTCTTTCCCAGGCTGCCTGAAAAACTAAGTCTGTAGGATCCGCCCTGGATACTAACAGATCATAAACCTTTGAAAGTAGGTGTGTCCTATGTACCCTCTTCAAACACCAAGATTCAAAGATAGTAGGAGCTCTGCACAAAGCCAGGGAGAGTTTCATCGCAGAGAAAGCACTGCTTAGTTGATAGTAGTAGAATCTGGAGAAGTTTACATTTCCTAAGTTTGCAGAGAGCTCCGAATACGGTTTGAGAGAGCCTCCCGCCAGCACATCCTGCATGATCCCAAATTTTCTCTCTCCTCCCAACTCAAATTCGAGATTTCTCAGGGTCTCAGGAAGGCCTGGATTGCCTGTGATGGGAGTAAGAGGCCCCCCAGTTTTGAATATATTCATTGAGGTGGAATATGATCTGTGAGTACGCACCACGGATTGTGCAAGCAAGGGGAGTGAGGAAAGAGACTTCCCAGGCAACCACTCTGGACCCAGCCAGGGTATAGCTGCAGTTGGGTAGCTATGCATACCGGATTCTAGTTGAACCCAGAGTTTAGAGTGTGCGTGATGGAAGCAATCTAGGATTCTGACGGCTGAGGCAGCTAGGTAATAAGCCTGAAAGTTTGGGAGGGCTAAGCCCCCTTCTTTTTTTGGCCTAGTCAATGTTGTTCTAGCAACTCTAGGGCGTTTTCCAGCCCAAACAAACTGCACGATGGACCTGTGGAGAGCCTGAAAATAGGATTTGGGGATTAGTACCGGGATTGCTTGGAAGAGGTAAAGGAGACGGGGCAGGATGTTCATTTTCAGGATATTAATGCGACCCAGCCAGGAGAAGTCCTTCTTGTCCCATTTAGAGAGGTCCCCCTGGACGAGCCGCAATAAAGGGGTAAAGTTTAGATCAAAGGTTCTCTTTAGGTTCGATGGGATGTGTATGCCAAGGTATTTGACTGAGGTGGCGGCCCAGGAGAACGAGTAATGCTGTCTTAGCTGTGTGACCATCTCCGCCTCAAGGGTAAGGTTCAACGCTACACTTTTGGACATATTTACTTTATGATTACTGAAGGATCCAAATTCCTGTAAAACCTTCAGTATAGAGGGTAAAGAGATGAGGGGGTTTGAGACATATAAAAGCAAGTCATCCGCAAATGCAGAACATTTCACGTGTTGTTTGCCACAGCGTATTCCGTGAATAGAAGAATCCGCTCGTACGGCCTGCAATAGATGCTCCATCGCCAGTGCATATAGGAGCGGGGAGAGAGGACATCCCTGCCTGGTACCATTGCTGATAGTGAAGGGGGCAGAAAGGGATCCATTGACCCGCACCTGAGCTCGCGGAGAGCGGTATAGTGCGAATATCTTCGCAAGGAGGGTAGGGCCTATGCCAAGAGAGGACAAGACGCCCGAAAGGAAGGCCCAGTCAACTCGGTCAAAGGCCTTTTCGGCGTCGAGTGAGAGCAGCATACAGGGGAGTCTGTTATGTCTAATATGATTAATTAACGTAAACATCTTCAGGGTGTTGTCCCTCGCCTCCCTCGAGGGGATGAAGCCCACTTGGTCCAAGTGTATAATGTCACCCAGGAGAGGGGTCAGCCTTAAAGCAATCAGTTTAGCGAACAATTTCGCATCCGTATTGATAAGCGAAATTGGTCTGTAGCTCTGGCAGAGATTTGGGTCCTTTCCCTCTTTGGGGATAACTGCGATATGGGCTTTGAGAAAGGACGGGTCAAAGGGGGAGGAATCGGAAACCGAATTAAAGACCTGTAAAAGTGGGGAGCAGAGGTCTTCTTGCAGGGTCTTGTAGAATTTAGCTGTATAGCCATCAGGTCCTGGGCTTTTACCCGACGGTAGGGCAGCAATGGCTGAATCTAGTTCCGCCTGAGTGAAAGGCTCCTCCAGGGAGGCCAGTACATCTGGTGGCAGAGTGGGGAGTGACGTTCTCCGAAGGTAATCCTCCAGGGCTGTGGAAGGACGCGTGTGAGGAATGCAAGCAATTGGCGAGGGAAGATTATATAGGTTGGAGTAATACTCCCGGAAGGCCTCGAGGATATCCCCAGTAAGGAACGCCAATCCCCCATCTGTTTTTTTTATCTGTGGGACAAATAGGGAAGACCTCTGGTCCCTCAGGGCTCTGGCTAAGTATCGTCCCGGCTTGTTACTCCAGACGTAGGACCGCGTAGCACAAAGTTGACGGTATCGATTGTGCTTACGCTCCATGATCAAAAGAATATCATGGCGGAGTTGCGTCAGTTCTCTAAGATCGGACTCAGCGCCAGAGGCTTTGTGGGAAGTCTCAACTAAGTTAAGTTTAGTTAATAGGGACTGAAGTTTGTTTGCCGATTCTCTTTTTAAGCGCGCCCCATGTTTAATGAGTATGCCACGCAGTACACACTTCAGCGCCTCCCACCTGACCTGGGGAGACGTAGAGTCACGCGAGTGAATGTCTTGGAAGTCCTTGATACTGGACTGCAATTCTGACAAACACAGAGCATCCTGTAAGAGAGATTCATTTAATCTCCAAGCGAATGGAGGGCGCTGAAAGCGAGGCAGGGCTAAGTCACAGTGCACTGGCGCGTGATCGGAGTGAAGAATGGAGCCTATCCTACAGTCTGTCGCGAAAGGGAGAAGCGAGTGTTGGAGTAGTACATAGTCGATGCGACCATAGGTTTGGTGTGGGTGGGAAAAAAAAGTGTAGTCTCTCTCTCCAGGGTGCAGGAGACGCCACACATCAGAGAGTTGCATGTTGTGTAGCAGACGTTTAACCTTATTGATTACGCAGTGTGGGAAGGCCGAACGACCCGACGAAGAGTCAAGAGCAGGATGGAGAGTTAAATTAAAATCGCCACAGAGGATAATTAGACCCTGCGCAAAGCAAGTGAGGTCCTCCAGCACCCTGGACAAAAAGGCGTATTGGTTAATGTTAGGAGCATAGAGATTAGCGATTGTATAAGTATGTCCCTGTATGCTGCACTTCACGAACACAGCCCTAGCGTCCGAGTCTGTAAAGACGTCCAGGACCTGGACAGGGAGGGACTTGTGGATAAAAATGGCAACACCCTTCGTCTTTTGAGAGGGATTGCTGCTATGGTACCAGGCAGGGAAGTACCTGTTGCGGATGACGTTAGCGTGATCCTGCAGGAGATGTGTCTCTTGGAGACAGACAATGTGGGATCTCTGTTTGTGCAGGTAATAAAGTATCTGCGACCGCTTTTCGGGCACATTGAATCCCTTTACATTAAGGGATGTTACTCTAATCGTCGCCATAGGGGAAAAGTAGTAAGAATATTCCGAAAAGCTTGGGAGGCAAAAAGAGGGCTAACGATGGGGTTATCAACGACCGGCGGGTATGTGGGGGCAAGTAACAAACAACCCATTAAACAAGATTGGCCTACATAACACAGGCCACGAAGCAAAATGTGGCAGGCTAATAGCTGCAATAAGCCAAGTAAACAGCATGGCTAGTAACGCTGGGGGGAGCACGTGACTGCTGCGTGCAATTAGCATGGGAAAGGCAGGAGAGAAATATCAGATTGGAATACGACTCCACAGGAATATTATAGCAAAAATGGCAGGCAGTATGAGAAAGGGAGGAGGGGGGTGGAAGGCAGGAATAAGGGGAGAGAAAAACAGATACACAAGACGACAAAAAGGCATAAAAAAGAAGCTGGAGGGATACTATAAGGACCTAAGAAAATACCTCAGTCATTGGACAAGAGCAACTACCTCTGCAATGAGCCTCACAAGAAGAGGGAACAAGCATCAAGCGTTAAAGAAATAATAATACTCACACAGTTCTATGGGGAAGCTAGTCGTCTTATAGGCGGTGGTGGATCCCTTGCCACTGACGGATCCTCCGTATTCCTCCTCCGTCTTGTAGAGCGCTGAGTCTTTGGAGGTGAAAAAGCTGTATGGTTGGGTCTTTCTCGAGGAACAGCGGGCCCTGGTTGGAAGTGGGAGAAGTCCGCGGCAATGGACCAGTCGGGAATCTCAATCATGGGTAGCCCCAGTGTCGCAGTGAAGGATTGGAGATCGGAGGGCGATCGAAGAGTGACCAAACTGTCTCCATGCTTGACCTGCAGGGCGAAGGGAAAGCCCCATCTGTATTGAATTTGTCGGTCTTGAAGCAGCAGTCCGGGTCCTGGCTCTGAGGTCGGAGAGCCCGGTGAGCCTGGTCAAAAACTATTGTTGTGTCCAGTGGTCGGCCCAGAATATGGTTAAACATTTTAGTTAGTGTAGGGATTAGTTCCGAGGTCCTGAATTTCTCCGGAAGACCACGGATTCTGACGTTGTTGCGTCTACTGCGATTTTCGAGGTCGTCCAAGTGAGACGAAAGCTGTTCTTGACGTTCAGCCTGAGCAGCTACTGAGGCCTGTAGACTCGCTACTGTGAGATTTGTAGAATTTTGGGTCTGTTCTATATGTTTTATTTTTGCCTGTAGATTGGACACTTCCGCTTGAACCGGCTGGAGGTCCCGATGCCACGCCTGCCGGAGATCTCGGCTTATCTGTTGCATATCACTTTTGGAAGGAAGTAGCGCGAGTAATGCCTGCAGCTCTGGGTGTGCAGCCAACACGCGCAGGGGCTCCTCTGGAGGTGATAACGAGGCAGAGTGACCCTCAGGAGCAGTGTTAAGGCTGGAAGCATTGAGAGGTTGAGGGGCCGCGTCCATTTGTTGGGGGCTGGAGACAGGTGCCCAGGAAGGGGACCCCGGGTTAGAGTCCCAGCTGTTGCTCCGAGGCGCTGAGGGTGGGCCACTCAGCTGCTGGCAGTCTACAACACAGAGTTGAGTCGGAGGAGTGCGGTGATTGGGAGTCTTTCCCAGTGGTGGTATCAAGGGGCAAAGCTGTCGTCCCTGCCTGTGCAGACAATGAGCTACCCTGCTGCAAGTCCATCCTATATGAGGTGGAGGGGCTGTTAGTGCCCAGGTAGGTTCCTGGTGGTCTTGGATGTCCTGGAGAGGGGGCCAGGTTGGAGACAGCGTAGTGCAGGGGGTCAGCAGAGATATAAGGACTGTCCTGCCCCAATAAGCCCTGAGGGGATGGAGAAGAGGACTCAGCAGCCCAATTAGCTGATGTGTTCAATGCTGGGCTCTCTGGGGGTCTTAGCCCTCCAAGGGGTAGATGCGCCCGGACAGCAGGATCCTGGGATGCGTGGGGGCATTTGTCTGATATCCCCTGAGGCTTAAACTGTGCCTGAGCAAGCTGTAATGAGTACTCTGGTGTAGCTCCACCTGATCCCTGAGGGGATACTGTACTTAAAGATGGCGCCTCCGCTCCCACGTGCGCTGTGCAGATGGCGACAGAGGGGGACAGGGTCGAGACAGGCGACAGCTTCTCCTGCACAGGGCTCCCCATATTAAGCTCAGTCCCGGAGGAAGGTCGCCTCGGCCAGGGAATGGAAGGAGAGGGGCCGGTGTATACAGACCCGGGGCTCGCGTCTCGTACCTGTGGTTGATGTGCGCCTTGTGGCAGCAGCAGGAGCTGGGTCCGGAGCGGCTCCCTCACCCCGACTCCGGAGCAAGGCGGGCCTCTGTCCAGGGTATCGGAGGGCAGCGAGTAGATCGCGGAGCGCCCGTCCGGCGGTGTGAGGCCGACTCCAGGTAGCTGCGCGTCAGAGTGAGGGCGCTTCTCAGATCGTGAGGAGGGAGCCGGGGAAGATGGCGCGGCAGCGCGGGAGGGCAGTTCGTCACCCTCTAGGTCCTGCGGTTGATGTGCGTCTCGTGGCAGCGGCAGGAGCTGGGTCCGGTGCGGCTCCCTCACCTCGGTTCCGGAGCGAGGCGGGCCTCTGTCCGGGGCATCGGAGGGCAGCGAGCAGATCGTGGAGCGTCCGTCCGGCGGTGTGAGACCGACTCCAGGTAGCTGCACGCCAGAGTGAGGGCGCTTCTCAGTTCGTGAGGAGGGAGCCGGGGAAGATGGCGCGGCAGCGCGGGAGGGCAGTTCATCACCCTCTAGGTCCTGGAGGGGTGAAAAATAATTTGAGATGGGGATATCCCCAGGAGTGGGAGCCTGGGGAGGCTTCTTCAGCTTTTTGAGGCGTTTGGGACTCATTTTAGCAGGCCTTCTGTGTAAAAAAGCAGATTCCTGAGAGGAGCTCTATCTTCCTGCGTCCAACTGCTCACATGGCAGGCCACGCCCCCCTCGAAGGCAGGCTTTTATTCCCAAAGCCACACCACTTTGTTGGATGTGTTACAAAAGGGTTTAAAACACACAATAAATGTGGCAGAAGCACCCGCTTTTAGGCGCAAATGATTGAACTATTGACATAGTAAATGTGCCCCAATTGTAAGGGTTCGGTGGATTCGCTGGACCACTGCAAGCGATGATAGTTAAGCCACGCCAGGGAGAGGAGTCTAAGTAGCCCCCGGTATTCACCAGAGCCCGCCGCAAAGCGGGATGGACTTGCTGCGGCGTGAGGCTACCAGGTCGCTACCCCTGACGTGACTTGCTTGCGATGGCGGCCGGGGCAATGCGTGGTACAGAATCGTATTCTGGAGACATAGTCGGGGACAGGCAGAAGGTCAGGGCAGGTGGCAGAGGTTCGTGGTCAGAGACAGGCAGACAGTCAGGGCAGGCAGCAAACAGGCAGGGTCAGGAAACGTAGCGGAACGGACTGGTACACGGGTAAACAGACAGGACTTCCAACACTCTCTAAACTAGGCAACGCACACCAACAATCTGGCAGAGAGTGCTGGGGGTGTATTCCTAATATAGGACCACCCAATTGACTAAATTACCGGTGCACTGGCCCTTTAAATCTAGACCAGCCATCACGCGCGCGCCCTAAGCAGCGGGTACGCGCACGGCGACCGGGACAGGCAGAAGCAGGAAGCACAGGAGCGCGGACGGGTAAGTGAACAGGTGCAGGGACCCTGGCAGCGAGGGGCCGGACGCGGGCAGCCGCAGCACCCACGCCGGACCCCCTGCGGGCAGGGGGGCGACGGCACCCGCGCCAGCCCCCATGACACCAATACTCATAGGGTGTGAAATAAGTAAATCATGATGATTTGTTTTTAGCTATATCATCTGATTATCCACCAAAGAATAAAACTGACAATGAAAAAAACCTGACAATAGTAGTGTATATAGTTTCAGCCTCAGAGTAGTAGTACAAGACCATCCTTAAGCTAGTTTACAATGGGGCCGTCAGGTTTCTGCCATGGTGTCTGTTGTTTAAGCAGAAAAAATAACGCAGCTTTCGGCAGTATTTTTTTTGTACTTCCCAGCGGAATTTGTGACGAAGGTTCCGAACGGAACCTGTGATGCATATATAAGACAAAGCCTAAAATTGTTGAATTGTCACTCACTGTAGTGGTATATGTAATATGCTATTATATCCCAGTTCCACTAATCAAATGTAGTTGCACTCTTTCAATACAAAATAATACAGTAACCGAGCCAATTATACCAAACTACTCTGCACAAGAAGTATCAGAGCTGTCGTCACTTATTAGTTCCTTGCACTATTACTTCTGGACTGGATTATTTTTACTGCAATAAAGAAATGTCATTGACAATAGGTGATTTTTACCAATCAGTTATAGCTGAACTTAGTAACAGTGGAATGAAAAGAACTCAAAGCATAAACACAGAAATAGACACTCCTGTAATGCTCAATGATAAGACAATAATATGCTGCTATATAAAAACAAATATAAAAAAAATATTGAACTCTGATTAGAATACCTAAAGATTACATGTGGGTATTTTGCTGGATTAGTACAATTAAGACAGATTTAATTAAGTGTGGCAGGAGTTTTCTTTATTAACCAATAGGTGGGGGTTTAATTTGTTTTCTCCAAAAATTCTGTTTGCACGTAAAGCTTGATTATGTTAAAGATTAAACAAATTCCATTCCAAAATGAAAATCAAGCATTGTCATGGAATGCAAATTTGTACATGTTTTACTTGTCCCTACCCTATGCTGTCAGAACTTTGATTAATAACCATGGCAGAGGGACCTCAAGTGGTGGAAGAAAGTGAAATCAATTCCTGCTGACACAGGGCCAGTCACTCACTTGGAGCTTGTACCCATTGACACACGCCCAGGGGCAAGAATCACACTGATAAAAGGAGCCTTGCAGAGCAGCCTGATAGTTGTGGTGATGATGATGTGGAATTGTTGTTAAACTGTCATGATTAATGGCAGTCCAGCAGCTTCTGGCCCTCTCTTGTCGTTCCTAATATCAGATAAAACTGGCAAACAGAAGAGTTTCCAACTGGGATAGAAATCAGACTTACCACAAAAACATGCTGTTATTTCTAGTGACAGATGTAGCGGTAATATGTGTTATATATATATAGACACAAAGGCTTGGATTTATGCAAGTTAGACAAGGTTATCTCTTGTGTCACAGATGAAAAATAATAAAAAAGCATCTATTGGGATAACTAAAAAATATAAATAATAATAAACAATGGTTTGCATGTAGATAATGCAGATTTAGAAGGTTACTTAAAATCTTGTATTCAAGTGTGCATCCTTTTTCTACAATAATATATAGAAATATTTAACAAATATGTTCTTTAGTTCAAAAACTTAAAAAAGGCAAATATGAAGCCCTCACTGGACATAAAAGTGAAGCTTTAAAAGGTGCAGATCAGATGTGGATATTCAAGGGGTGTACCTTAAAGATTTCCCCTGACCCACTTCTATACTGTATAACACAGGACGCTGAAACTGCACATGTATAATGAAATATGTCTCTATCGGTTACGTGCCAATTTGCAACTCAGAACTGATAACGGTCTTGATTTTACAGGTGCTGAAGTAGTGTGAGGTTTGATATTGGACCAAGTGGAATACAGAGCAGTCATCAAGTTAATTTACTTGAAAGGTTTATGGTATTGATTCCCCATCATACGATGTAGTCATCAACTGGCATCATCAATTCAAATGTGGTTGGACTTCGGTGCAAACAGCTCCAATTCCAGGGTGATCCCACTCTGCTACTGCTAGCTATTCGCCACCTAGCCCAAAATGTCAAGATTAATGTGGGGTCCGTGGAAAAAAATATTCAAGACCATCTTCACATGCATAAGGTATCTGTTTGCTGGGTTCCTAGCTCTTCACACCTTTCCAGAAGCCGGAAGATGTCGAAAGCTCTTAGGCTCTATTGACGATGTGCCATGGAAACTAGGAGGACTTCTTCAACAGACTGATCACACAGGATGAAAGCTAGATCCATCACTGCCAAACTGTGTGCTGCGAACCAGGAAATACTCGGACAGAAGCGCACTCTGTGTGGTAAAAGATATACAGTTAAAATATATGTGGTAATGTTACTGCTCACCTGTGGTGGTTGCACAAAATGGTACAACACATCAAAAAGCAAACCCACTTAGGGTAAAGTCCACCACGACAGCCACCGGACACCAACTCTTCTACATGGGAACCTCTACACACGAGTCCACGGAAGACATATATCGATATATACAAAGGTATCGATATATACAATGGTAGCGCTAGTGGTGTAAACTATAAAATTATAAATTATTAGACACTTGGGAATGTATCCACTATATCAGTGTCAATTTATTCAATATAGTTAAAACAACGCTAAACAACGCTAAAACAAATGTACCCTAATGAAGTGGGCACATATATGCTCGCGAAACGCGTTGTTTTAACTATATTGAATAAATTGACACTGATATAGTGGATACATTCCCAAATGTCTAATAATTTATAATTTTATAGTTTACACCACTAGCGCTACCATTGCTCTCCTTTGTATATATCAATCTAGATCCATCACTATGATACTTAGACTAAAGTTCAATCGATATACTGGCAGCATCATGACTCACCGCCTCCAAAGAAGGCACGTGCCCAACTCTCGGCAGACAAGGTTATGATTACAGTATTTTTGGACCAGCTCAGAGTAGTATTACTGGATATCCGAGCAAAAGGTAACATATTCATTGGCGCATACTATGTTTCACTGTTGTGGAAATTGTGGGAGGCCATCAAAATCAAGACTTGGGCATGCTCACCAAAGGTGTTCACCTTCTGCAAGACAAATCGTCAGTTTACAACTCACATGTTGCCCAAATGGAACCATGCTCATGTGGCTTTGAAATTCTACTGCATCCCCGTATTCATCCAACCTTGCACCTTCAGACTTCCACCTCTTTCCAACAACGAAGTTATTTTTTAAGGGCAAGCATTTTTCAGATGATGAGACTCTGATTTCCAAAGTCACAACATGGCTTTTGGAGCAACCTGTCGACTTGTCGACTACATGTGAGGTGTTTACAGTTGCTGAAGTGATGGGAGAAGTGTGTGTCTCTAAGTGACTCCTATGTAGAGAAGGACTAATAACTGTGCCAAGTTTCATTGCTCTCAGTCCACAGGAAGTGAGTCAGGGGAAATCTTTAATGAATGCCCCTCGTACCATTGGTACAACCTATGCAGCTGAAAAGGGGCTCAGTATGTAAGGTGCTGGAGGCAGGGGCATCATGTGTGGTACGATAGTGAGTTTGGATCTACCTGTGATGCGATGGGATTATAGTGTGCCGGTGGATGAGAACTACAGACACAGCAGACTTTACTCACGACACTTAACTGCAGGGCATGTAGATTCAGTTTCACATAGCAGAGAAATCATTAAACTTTCAGTAGGATGCACTTCTCTTGTCTTCCTTTACTTACTGCAATTGCTGCTGCAGCATTTGCCTTATACTGTAGTCAAGCAGGGATTGCCTGCCTGAACTTCACTGGCAATTTTTCAAGGCCAAGAATTAAACCATTTACCAGATACAGTAAACAAAGGCTTAAAGCACCAGTATCCTCAAAATATCAACATTTATGTACATCAAGAAAGCAATTTTCTGCAGTGTAATAGATTTTATGTAATGGACTGATCTATAAGTTTCATGGCTAACAATTACTGATTGATTTGCATGGGGTGCATAGTGGTTATCGCTGTTGCTTCGCATTTCCCTGATGGCCCTGCACGTAGTAGCGTAGGGTTTATCGTCCAGTTGGGGTCTGCCACCTAGTGCAGCAAGCCAAGTAGGCAGGGATAGTGGACTGGGTGGCAGTCAGGGCCCACTGCACCTCCTCTGACGTGACACCATTTCTTGTTAAATGGGTTATTAAATGGGATTGCTTAAAATGAAAAAAAAATAGTGGCAACTGATCTCTCCAGCTTCTGACTCTTGCTGGCCCTCCAGTGATGACATTATGTACATCAATCATGTGACACCGGCATCAGCAGTCATACACTCCGTACATACCATACATGCAGGCAGAAACCATCGAGGCCAGTGATCAGCTGCTGAATAATGTTAACAATGTACATTATCAATGGGGAACAGTAGGGAACACTGGAGCCACAGCAGAATTGGAGTCACATGTGGAAGGGTACTCTCTTTTGAAAAAAATAAATAAATACTGGAAACCTGTTTAAGATTGACCAGTCCCTAGAGCTCAGTGATTTCTAAAGGTTCCAGTGATCCCCAATGTGCAGTTGTATAAAATACCATGTAAAAAGCAAACTCATGTAAAATTTGCAAAGGACATTTTAACCTTAGAAACCCTACTCTTTACAGTAAATAATATTTTTATTCCCACTAATATAAACGTGTGGTACTCATTCCTTGGTGCTTACTGGTGCGAAAGAGTACTATAGTTGTGTTGTAGTTTAGAAATGTAAAGTTGTCTGATTACATAGAGACTACCATTATGCTGGATACCAAAGAGAAACATGGGGCTTTTCATAAATAGAATTTTCTAATATAATCTTATAAGTGATGGTGATCTAATTGTAACCTAGGGAAACTCAAGGCATGAATGCTTTTATTCCCAGTATGTGCAGTGCTGGAGCCATATTTCCACAATACAGTGCATTAACTGACTGTATTGAAGGCAGATCATTAAGGCCTGTGTCTACAAAAAGTAAATGGATAACAGCATGCTAGTGATTTTCTTAAGGTAAAAATGCCTGCACATTCTGGCTTTAGCTGAAGCCTTGAAGAGGTTGTCCATTTTATAATGTCTTTAGTTATCATGTACTAGTGCATTTCAAAAAATTTGAATGTCACTGAAAAGATAATTAATATCAATAGTTTAAGTCAAATAGAGAAACCCACATATTGTACAGACTAATTACAGTATGAATGACAAGGTTTAATATAACAAGGCATTATGTGAAAGGAGTTGAGAAGCTCAAGTGCCCTCTGTTGGATGTAACAAATCCTCAATTCGCTTTTGACCCACTGGGTCTTGAGAAAGCAAATGGAATATTTAGCCAAGCCAGCATCTCTCATCTGCGTACAGCTGTTTTGGGATGTTTGTCCCTCATTAGTGCAGAGCAGAGCGATACTGGCTGGCTGTGTGGGAGGCAATAAGTGGCTCAGAAAGGGGAACATCTCTTCTTGAGGCGAGGAGAGCACCAAATGGTGTGTAGAGTTTGAATTGCCTTTTTGCCCTCTACTAAGCATCTGCATATCACGAGGCATTATGGAAAAGGAGTTGAGAAGCTCAAGTGCCCTCTGTTGCATGTAAAAAATCCTCAATTCGCTTCTCACCTACTGGGTCTTGAGTAAGCAAATGGGATATTTAGCCAAGCCAGTATCTCTCATCTGCATACAGCTGTTTCAGGATGTTTGTCCCTCTTCAGTGCAGAGCAGAGAGATACTAGCTGGATGTGTGAGAGGCAATGACTTTAATATAATACATTTGTGAACCCTATAACAAATAAAAAGAGTCCCGGAGAACCCCTTTAATTTTCAATGATATTCCAATTTTTTGAGATGCATTAGTACATAATAATAAATCATGCAATTTTCTAATATACATGTACTAAAAATTCTGCTCCTATACCTCTTAGCGGTGCACTTAAAAATTATGGCATAGGTGCAAGTTTTTTTAAAGCAAACATCTGGTTGGATAGTCAAATAAAAAAAAAACACTATTGTGCCCTGACAGCCATTGATTATTAGGATTGTGCTACCAGATAAATGCTGCTACCATGAACCAAGTAGGACAAATCTTTTTGTGACTTTAGAATACTGCTTCCCTCCAGTGGCAATAAGGGATAAGTAATAGGTTAGCACTGTGCTGAGGCTTGTAGTTGGGCATGTACACAATTTTATTTAACTGAATGGGCAGATATAGATGGTGAAATCAGTCATCAACTTCTGCCTGCCATCTTTGTTTTAAGCAACAACCATAAAAAGAATCATGTGTGAACAAAGGTTAGGTCACAGTTTTGCTTTATTTATTTATTTACTTATTTTTTATTTATTTTTTTCTACCACCACCAATATTTACAATATCCAATAAGGAATGCAGAGAGAAGGTTCATTTGAGGAATTTGGAATTTACTTTAACCCCTTAAGGACCCGGCATTTTTTTTTGGGATGATACGTTAGCTTTTCCCTCCTCGCCTTCTGAAAACCATAACTTTTTTATTTTTCCACCTACATAGACACATGAGGGATTTTATTTTGCGGGACAAGATGTACTTTCTAATTATAACTACTTTCTAGTTATTCCCTATACTATAGAATATACTGGGAAACCGCAAAAAAATTCCAAGTGGGACAAATTGTGAAAAAAAATGTATTTTCGCCATGTTTGCGGGGGTTTTGCTTTTACGGCGTTCAATCTTCGGTAAATATAATGTGTTATCTGTATTCTGCAGGTTATTACGCATCCGGCAATACCAAACATGTAGGGTTTCCGTTATGTTTTGGTACCGTAAAAAAATTCCAAACATTTTCTATTTTTGAAATTTGCGCCACGGCGCCATATTGTGCATCCAATAAATTTTTTGTACTAGCACCTACAGACATCAGTGAGGGGGCATTTTTTGCAGGCTGAAGAAGTACTTTTTATCCCTAGCAGTTTGGAATGCATGCAACTTTTTTGATAATTTTTACTCCATTTTTTGGCCAAAAAACGCAATTTTGCCGTTTGGAATTTTTTTTCTTCTATGGTGTTCAGCGTACGGGATAAATGATGTTATATTTTTATAGATAGCACTTTTTCGGACGCGGCGATACCAAATATGTGTAAATTTTTTATTATTTTAATGATTTTATTTGTAAAATGGGGAAAGGGGGGTGATTTGAACTTTTAATACTTTTTTTTGCACTTTAAAACTTTATTTATTTATTTTACTGTAAAATTTAGTCCCCCTATGGTGCTTGACCACTAGGGGGCGCAATTGTTAATACAACCTAATGCATTGCATAGGCAATGCATTAGGTTACAAAGATGGCGTTCCCCACTTCCTGTCTGCGGACGGAAGTGGGGCAAACCGGCCAGTGTAAGTGATGGGAGCCTTCACAGGGCTCCCCACCACCGTGTCCAGTCGTCGGATCGCGCTGATACCGATGACCGTAACGATCAGTGCGCGGCACCGATCGGCGTTCATTCAGACGCCACGGCCATCTTTGCCGCGGTGTCTGATGGGTTAAACAGCGGAGCCACCCGACGGCGCTGTTACTGCCGGGTGTTAGCGGCCCTGGGACGTACTCAGGGTCGTTAAGGGGTTAAAGGAAATGTGTCATCAAAAAACGACTTATTGTTTAACTCACATTTTTATGTTAAACACATTTTTTAGGAATTTTTCGTTATTTTTTTTTTTTAATTTTCCATATCACTTTCAATATTTTTTTTAATAATTCTTAAGTCCTGCGGTTTTCACTTTGGCCACTAAGCCTTATAATCGTCTGACACTTCCTGTTCTGTTTAGAGAGCTTTTCAGCAATGTGCTCATTATCAGTAAAAGCAGGTTCACACTGAAAGGAGACACCATTGTATACAGATAACACAGAATCCACCAGTCACAAGAGGAGATGTCACAGCCCCCCCTCTCCCCTCCCTTCACAGTGAAAACTATCCTATAGACGTCTATGGGACAGAAACTGTCTTTAGAATCCTATGGGCATGAAGCTGCTGTAAAGTATCTCGCTGACTGCTGTTAAAGCAAGCAAGAATGTCTTCCACACAATCATATATAAACGACCAAACTGAAAAATCTACAATCAGGAAATAAAAACCACTGAGAGGAGAAGAAAAGGGATCAGGGTCTTGATTTAATAAGTAAAAAAAAATAAAATTGGCGACATATTCCCTTAAAGTATCCAAGGTAAAGGTCTTTATCTGTAAACAATGACATTATGCTTCTAAATATTAGTAAAGAAATGTTTTGTTTTCTGTTACATCCACTTAAACAAGCAACAAAGTTGGCATCTGAATGAAATGTAAGACAATTAAAACGTTAACTCAAAGCAGATCCAGTTTCAGGGCCCTGCTATTATGTACAACATTATTTACTATTGTATCTGTCAATTCTTATCAGACATATCATATTTATAAGGTACAATAGCTGCTGGAATTCCAAAGATATTCTTAAGCATTTGGAATGTTCTTTCAAGGCCCAGTTCAAGCGTGAAATAATCGGCAATATCTGATAACATTCAGATTAGGCTATAGGTAAAAGAAATCATTGTTGAGAAATGAAAATATGCTTCATAGAATAACACAACTAATCTATTTGCTTGTGGTTTACCTTTTTGATTAGTCTTTATGTAATAGAGATGACGGAAAAGTAAAAAACTCAGGGAAACAGATTTTTTGGCAAGTTGGTATAACTGGTAATCTGTTAGCAATAAATATGGTCAAACTAAAATGAAAAACGCATAGGCCCAAAAGTATGAAAGTTGTTGAGCCAGTTTTCTGGTGTAGGTTATGACATAAATTATGGCGTGCGCTATATTCGAAATGTTCCTGAAGTATTTGCACCAAAAAGAATTAATCCATCCAACAAGACTGAAATTTGTATATGCGCAACTGAACGGGAGGGATGTCTATGCCAATTCCTATGATACAACACATTTATGTAGCTCTCATGCAAAAAAGTGTTGCAGTTCATGCTTCATTTTTCATGCCATTTCCAAAGTGGCAAGGCTAAGACAAAATTTGTCACAGTGTACAACACTTTTTTGGCCTTCAAGCAGTTTGTCTTATGATGTGACACACTTTCAAATATAAGCATGAACTCAACTTTGGCGCAGCACTACCTTAGACACTTTCCACAGTTTTCATGTATCTGGGCGATAGTAAGATGGAGATCTTAGGTTTGCAGGCAGAGGACCAATTTGCAGGTCTTTTTAACCACGATTGGCTTTTTACATGTAGAGAAAAGTAAATGAACACTATTACCAAATATGCTGTTTTTATTTTGCTTTTTTCAGGATATAAAGAAGATTTCATCTACTCCTAGTACACACAAGTTTCTCTTGGTTGCCGACCACCTCTTCCTGCTCTGGACACAATATTTGTATAGGGAACTCTAACAAAGAAAGGAAAAGTATGAACACAGTGAAGGCATTAATAATGAGTGGGGGGGGGGGGGTACTACATGGGCACCAAACCTAAAGAAAACTATTGTGTAGGCACTAAGAGGACATCATTACAAAGCAGAAGACACAAGTACTGTTTGGAGGACACTTGGTTGATACTACCACTGGATGAGCACCAAGTACTCTGTAGAACACAAAACTAGTACCGTACTATGGAAAATACAAAAAAGTCACCACCTTTTCTGCAAATATATTGACTATATTTTTTTGAGAAAATTGTGATAGAGCCATGGCCCTTTGTTTATGATTTCTCAGCAATTGCAGTAGTAAAATTTCCTGGCTTATCTCTTTTTTCCTTGTCTAAACTAGTGACTAGCAGATGCCTGTTTACGTACATAACGGGATATATCGCCAACAAACTCGCTGATTGTACACTGGCCAATGCTTCTGAACTATTACTTGATATTATTGTGTTTTATATGATCATTGCTCTGTAAAAGACCTTAACTCACAGTAGCAAGTGCATCAAATGTTCTAAGCTCAATAAATAGCCATCCTTGTGTATTCATTTGTTTTGATGCTTTCTGTGCTATTTTTTCCCATCAAAGCGATGAACATTTTGGTAAAAAAGTCACCATGCACTATATATGACACTGCATCATGCTTCTGTTTATGATGGATACCACAACCCATGTGTGAACAAAACCTTAGTGACAAAAAACATATTTAAAACAGGACATTAAGTAGGTGTAGGAGGTTGGTCCATGGTCTAAAACGTGCAGTGCCTCAAAAATTTTGTGCAAGGGTATTATTTGTTCACTGTACTATACTTTTTTTTTCAAAACCTGTATTGCTGAGCTATACATGAAATAGAAATCCACCTTAGTAGACATGAACTCTGTTAATGCCAATGGTGTATGTATGCCCTTCTTGAGGAACTATTTTGGCAAATGAGGGGGTGTGTATTCAGTAGTAGCACTTTTGCTGTGAGAGACATTCTCTAGCAGTGAGGAGAAAGACTTTCAGTAAAAAATGAGAGTGGGAACACAGTAAAGACCAGACAGGTACTCATAGTGGGGGACTTAATTAGTAGTAGAACAAATAAGGCAATCTGTACTTTTTTCAGTCTAAAATGTAGTCAGATTTTTATGTGTACTACATGTAGCAGAAATGCACTATGAAATTATTTATTTATAGGCTTCTGGTCAGTTTTATTTTCTTTGCTTGCATTTACATGTGTGCAGAAATATCAGCATGCACCTCTACAATTTATTCCACAATTTTAGGAGGTGCTGACCTTTTTTTAAAAAAAAACAAAAAAAACTTAGGGCCTCATGTTTGAAAACTGTCTAGGGTTTTCAAAACTGTCTGAGTAAGGCAGGCAGTCTAAGGATGCACCAAATTTATCACAGTGGCCCATGCTGTTAAATGCAGTGCTACAGATCATACAAGAGAATACAGATCAGATACAATCACAGCTATAGCAAGCTCCATTGATACAGATGGTATGCTTCCCTATTTGAGTATCACTCTATGGTGTGCCATGCTATTTGTATAGGATATTGTTCTAACTGTAGGTATACGGTATAACAATGGAAAAGCTGTAGAATAGCATGCCTTGACATGATATCCAATCTGTATAAAAAGCATTGGTAAAATCAGTAGCTTACAGGAGACATCTTCTCTGACAGTAGATGTTCTCTTTCTTTTCTTTTCCATTTGGCCCTGACTGTCAATGCTTCTTCCAGCCATAATTGGTCTCTGAGGTTTGAAGCTTCTTACTTTTTCTTCAACCTTTCCATCTTTTCGTCACAAACTCCCCAACCTGGTGCCTTAACAGTGTCATGCTTCTACAACTTTGCTTACTCTGCTGCCAAGCGTCCTCCAATAACATACTGATTAAATATTGGTGCCATAAACATATTTCCCCTTAAGTAGTAGTACCATACATATTTTGCCCCTACAGTAATTAGTGTCACAAATAGTGCCTTGAAAAGTAATTGTGCCCAGAAAATAGTGTCACTGATAAGCAATAAAGATCTTTTAGAGAGCGCCAAAAAAATAACAGTGCCACAGTAGCTCCCCAGTGTTCACAATAGTAATAGGTCTCATTAGAGCACTCTCATTAATAACAATGCTCCCCTAGAGGACCTCCGTTAGTAATAGTTCTCCCATAGTAATCACAATTAATAACTGTTCTCCTCCCTATTACCTTCCAAAAAATAAATTAAAGGAAAAAATAAATCTAATATTCAGGGTCATAATGGGTTGCCATGGATGCTGGGGGCCTAACATTTTTTTCAGAAGACTGCTGTGTACATATGCCTATGAGTGTGATGTAACGTTCACTAAGGCAATGTGATCAATGAACATTGCATGATTTGCAGGTGATAGGAGGAAGGAAAGGACAGCAGGACAGGTAAATAATTTTTTATCACTATGCTTCACATTTAATCTACTACAGTTGTTCGCTGTTTAATTAATAAAAATGTCCTGGAGAACCCCTTCAAGGGTTATTTATAGACCTGATTCCTGAATCATTTTACACACTAAGAACAACATAGTATGAATGGGGCTGTGACATTTTTTTGGCCTGCTTTGAGCCAAACAAACTGGCAATAAAGATGGAGGGGGGGGGGGGGGGTTCACGCCAGAGTCATATTACACACCAGAAATGTATAAAATATTGTGCCAAAGTTTGGCGGAAAACTGTCGTTCAAATCCATACCAGTTACAAAGTGACATGGCTGAGACTACTTTTGACATAGGACGAGACACATTTATAAAGTGCTGTGAGACACTTTCATACATACTGTTGGATCGTACACTATTAAAAACAGAGGTAGAACTGGCGAGTCGGCGCTAGGTTCATACATGTCATTCTAAAAACATGTAAATGAGTGAAATGTCACCAATTTTTTATTTTTTTTGCAACACAATTGAAATCTGCGTTGCAATTGATTGCATGAATTTTGTCGAGGCATAATACACATAAGGACACATTATGAAAACTGTCTAGCAGCAAGACTTTCTTTGTTGACCATAGCAATCACAGCTCCCGTCTCATTTCATATAGTGTTCTGAAAAAATGAAAGGGGCCCTCTGATTGGTTGCTATTGGCAACAAAGAAAGTCTTAAACCTAGACAGTTTTCACACATGTCCCCCATAGTGTTAAGGCATATTCTAACGGGAAAAAAGTTTAGAATTACGCTATGTGAACAAAACCTCACAGTAACAGGCATCATACAGTATTATAATTACAGAAATATTACAATATTTTATAAGATTGCAAGAAAAAGTAAGTAAATTCTTTGAAGTTAAAGATGTGGCCTCACGGGCATCCAGCCGTAAGTGACCAGAACTATGTCTGCCATTAGTGGAAGGTATTTAAAATTAACTTGCTAATTTCCACATGATAGTACAGGTAAACCACAGTTTTACCTACATTGTTATGGCTGTGCACTTTTGTAGGTAAAAGTACAGTTGCCTGCAACCTCATGTGGATATAAATGAGCTAGTTATAAAACATGCCCACCAACTTTATAATGCCTTGCAATACACGTCACTATAACATGGATTTCTGTATTGCTTACTAATAAATTGTGGCCTAAGTTCCATTTATAGACAAACACAGTTTAGCCAAGAACGCAGAGTTGTATGTTTGAATATTTTATTGGGCACGTTAAGTAAACAGCAATAGAGGTAGAGAAAAGTAAGTGAACCCTATAATTTTGAACCCTGTAGATCCCCGTAGAGCAGAAATCACCTCTGTGAAATGTTTTCCGTAGCAAATAAGATTTGCACAATATTGGGGAGGAATTCTGGTCCAGTCCTTGCTACAAATGCATTCATCACTATTTCTAGGATGTCTTGCTTGCACAGCCCTCTTTGGGTCATGCCACAACTTGTCAATAGGGTTAAGTTTATGACTGATTCCAAAACACAAACCTTCCTTTTCAACCATTCTTTACTAGATTTACTTGTGCGTTTTTGTGTCAGTGTCTTATTGCATCATCCAACGTCTCTTCCACTTGATGTCATTGTTATCCACAAGCCACTGTCATATGGTTATAGCGTTCGGTATTAAGAGTTCCTTGAGATTTTGAGGGAATTGGAGAGGAGGTGTGGTGGTGAGTAGGGCCACTTACGTTTATCTTCTTTATAGCACACTGCACAAGATCAAACAGGTTCCACTGTAGTGCAGTTTAACAGGATTTATTCAAGTCCATTTCCAATACAGTTAACTCCATCAAAGAACACATCAGTGGTAACAGCGATGAAATGTTGGGATACATGCTGGACACTCACTAGACTCTCTTTCTAGAATCTTCTTTACCCCTCCTCTTCCAGCTTGCACAGCACCTTAGTAATACTTCAGTACAGGGTATTGTAGTCTCAGAGGTTGAGTCAGAGATGCATTATTGTCACATTGTTTATTATGTGTCAATTATGTGTAATGTGTTGTGTGTCTTTGGGTAAGTGTTGCGTCAGCCCCTGTGCCAGCAAGGATTAAGCTTTATGCCACCTCACACCAAGTGTTTCAACACCTAACTCCTGATTGGACAAGGGGGTGGAGAGGTCTCATGCCAGAAGTGACAGATGGAGGCAGTTGAAGGCAGGAAGGGCAGTTGGGCTCAGTCGAGGGACCGAGTAGTGAGAAGGGTGAGGGAGACTGGTATGAAGCTCTGCCGTTTGAGGGTAGCTTAGGAAGAAGAAAGCTGTGTTCAGTGTAGAGTACCACAGATTCCAGAGGCTGTACCACAGCCCGCAATAGTAGAAGGAGGATTAGGCTGCCATCATACACCAGGACACTTCAAGTCTGCTACAAGGGGGATAAAGACCACTACTCTCAACAGGTACACCATATTGCTGCTATGGTAAGGAGCTCCTGACCCCTCATCAACCTGCTGGGGACTTCCCTGTGGATTGGGAGAATTGTTTATAATAACTGGTATCCTGCTATTTCGCTGCGCAGAAGTTAACACGCACACAAGAAAAATGTCACATGCATGCCAGTTTGCATACAGCAAATGTCCAGAACACCTATTGAACAAATGTCGAACAAATGTCGAAAACATGACGCTTACATATTCTCCATCCTGAGACAACACTTTAGGGGGTTCATTCCTGAGACCAGTGCTGGTCCCAGATGGATTTGCACCTACCAGACTTTAACAGAATACCATTTAGATGTGCCATCAAAGTCTTTAGTGGGAACACCCCTTTAAATACATGCTGGGCATATGCTGTTCATACCTTACCACTCACATGACTTACACAATAGACACATGCCACAACTCAGGGCTTGACAAATTCCAGGATTAAAAATGTTGATGCTCCTAATGTGACTCTTCAGTATGTCAGTATTTGTGATGTATATGCCACACAGTGTGGTGGAGAGCCCCTTGTTAGTTGGGTGGTCTCTACAAATGAAGTGATCAATATTCTAGGCACTCTTGATCTAGTCCCAATCAAACAAGTACATGACAGATATCCATTGTGGTAAATAATGAGAGGAGCACTGTCTGGTGATTGATATTTAAAATGAAAAGGAAATATAGCAGAGGATAAATAAAGATTGGAGGGCTAAAATAGCAAATGTGTAATAAAATCTGCAAGCAGTTGCATGCGGGTAAATTGTAGAATGTCAAGACAGGTTTAATAGTCCCACAGCTGTAAAATATAAAACTAATATATATAGCATATGTATCTTGTCTTCTTCAGATTCTATCATGAAGACTAAACTGACTTTTAGACTTGGTTGTATTTGGCTAAACCTTTACTGCACTGGTTAAGATGCTTCTTGAATTCCACTAAAGAATTAGCGTTCAAGCAATTATATTATTCGGATGATGGAGAAGACTTTGTCATCTAGTTTGTAAATATTCATTTTTTACTATAGTGTAAGGCTACACAACATATTTTCAGCGTTGAAAGTGTCAGTGCCGAAGAAGCATTATTTTCTCATCAGCAATTCTGTGCTTGTAAGTGCTGAATTCCTATGAGAAAATTACGCTGAATGTTGCGACGGACTCTGGTGAAAACCGGGACCTACTTAGATTCCGCTCCCTGGCGTGGCTTATACCATCGCTTGCGGTGGTCCAGAGGATCCACTACCTCCAACCGTGACAGTAATATTGATTTTTATCTATTTTATTTCCTGACTGGTATATGATAAATGTCAACAGATGCCAAAAAACATATGTTACTAATAGTTAGTATAAATTCTACTTGATCAACAAAGTATAAAGTATAAAATTGTCTTAATATAATTAAGAAAAAGCAACAACTATAAGACTAGCATAGTGGGACAAAATGTATAGGTTGGCAAATGTTAGTACAGCAATGTATTATTTAATATAATGTGTGTTTATTTTGTGTTTACTTATGCAGTACATCATTGTCATACGTTATCTAAATATAAGGACAAACTTCTCAAGAAATGTCCCTTTCTCCAGTTTTCCATGTTCTGGCTTTAATGAGAGTTCCTCCTTATTGTGTCTGTATAGTCTTCTGTGTGCTAAAGGTTTGTCATCCTCTTTACCAATTTTTCCTTTGCCACTCTATGAGAATGGCTTTTTTTCTGCTTGGATGCAAAACAATAATTTCCTTCCAGAACCCTGAAAAGGCTTAGATTGCTCAACTTGTCTGTATTCTGAATCCGTTAGATCTCCCAGGCTGAAACCACGGACTTTGTATTTGAACTCACGTTTCCTCCAGACATCTTGTATAAAACCCTTTTTCTTCATTATGCACTCATGTTACCCTCAGCTGGAGGGAGAAATCACCCCATGAAAATTAAATAAATAAAGAGGAAGAGTCTGCCAGTTCATTTTCATCTGCTTTTTTCAAGGCATGATGTAATGCTGTGCTATTCATTGTGTGGTGTGACTGGAGGATGGATACTGAGGCTCACTCGCTGGGATTGCATATTGCACATTTTACGTGTGATTTAGTCAGGAATATTCTGACTGTGTCACTTCATATTTACAAATTATAGGACACTTAAAGATCTATACAATTCACTGTACATTGATCATAGAAAATGATACCTTAATTTACCTGTTTTGCTCTAATTGCAACACTGTGATTTAACTAATGCACTCAAATTAGAACTCTGTTCACATGTGGCAGTTTTGTTTTTTCAAGAAAACAATGTAATGAAAACAGAACAATGTAAGTTTATAGTGTTTTATAAAATTGCATTCACATGCCACAGGATAAATTAGAACAACTTTTAGGGAATGCTGTGGGTTTCCTTTGTGGCATATCTAGGCAAGGTTTTTTGTCGAAAATTTTATCCTGAATAAAATTCCAATTTTGTTTTAGATATATGTCAGTGATTAAAGGGATCTTGTCACATAGGTTATGCCCCCCTTGCTGAGGGCAGCACAAGCTAGTGTCAGCACTGTGCCCCTTATTCTGTAAAATGCAGCAGTTTTAGAGAACTTACCCCTCAAATCTTATTCATGAGTAGGTGTTAGCTCCGCCCACCAAAGGCTAGCCACGCCCACTGACAGTTATTCACATGTTTCTACCTATGCAAAGTAATAGGTTTATCAGTTGAGCAGCTGCCGATGTGGTAGCTTTACAAAGCGCAAGCTGAGTGTAGTTCTAGACTGCTGGAAACTGAAAGAAAGTGAAGCTTGGGCTGCAGAAGAAAACATTTATCTTTGATCTTTGAGGAATGCTCGTTATGCCACGGATGCTGAGATGCTGTTTGATTCCCACCAGTGACTCTAAGAGAGTTGGCCTCTGTGAGAGAGACAAAAGAATGGACAGTGGTAGAGGACTGTACCCGCAGAGAAGAAAAGTGCCAAGTTCCAGACACAGGAGTCAAGAGTGTAAGGGTACAGCCACACAGCACTGACAAAATTCCAGTCAGATTCTGATTAAAGAATCTGACCGGTATTTTATCAACTTTTGAACGTTAGGGGGATGGTTTGCGGGCTTGGCCATCCCCCAAAACATTGAGCAGTACATGTTTCGCCCTAAAATCAGGTGGAAGAACGTACATATTCCAAATTATTTGGGGCAATTTTTGGATTTGAAATCAGACCATCAGAAAATCCACGTAGACTACAGCTCAGATTTTCTTTTGACGTCTATGGGGATGGTTGACGGTCGGTTTTCAGATGGTTTTCAAATCCGAAAACTATCTGAAAATCCAACTGAAAACTGTTTTTGTGTGGACATACCCCAAAAATATGTCTACACAGCATGGTTTTATAGTTGGTTTTTGATGTTTGATTCAGATTTTGAAAACTGTCAAAAACCGACTGTTAAACCATCCCCACTGACCTCAATAGAAAATCCGAGCTGTAGTCTACACAACTCAAAATCACTGTTTTTTCAAACACTTAGCACATGTTCAATCTTCCACCATATTTCACTCAGAAAACGGAATGGACGAATCTGAAAACCACACAAAAAAGCATAAAAAAGTACACACAAAAAAGAAAACTTAAAGTAAAATACTGTTCAAATACTCATCAGATTCTGATTTAGAATCTGATGAGTTTTTGTCCTTTGCCATGTGGACGCAGCATAAAAATGAAAGCACTTGGAGAGACCCATAGACTAGTCTAGAAGGATTCCTGGGACAGGGATCGAGACAGTGTGAATAGTCAGCAGAGATTATGTTAATTTTGGTGCTAGGGTATTAAAGGGGTTGTCTCACTACAAGGATTGCTTTTTATGTTAAAGATTTTGCAAAAACAAGTCACTTTGCAAAATATGTCCATAACAGTGTTCTACCTATTCTGAAATATCTCCTCTTGTATAGGCTATATCAGCAACTCAGGTCACTATAGCTACAGACCTTTTTAATCTCTCATGATAGGTTGCCAGCACTGGTTGCTATAGCTACAGACCTGGCTTCTACTGCAGCCTAATAGAAGCCAGTAAACACGCCCCTAAGTTAAAAATGAAACCAAGAAAACAGGAATGAGGTAAGATGAATCACTGTAGTGAGACAACCCCTTTAAGACCTATACTGTGTCCTGGTTTCCAGTAACTGTATCAGACCACAACTGTTTTAACTGAGTGTGTACCTTCAAGTGTGAACTGCCACACATTGAACTTGTGTATTTGTCCCTTGCAATTTCCAAGCTTGAAGCACCTCTTGCAAGTGTTCCTAAATTCTGCAATGGACTCACGGACTGCAGATATGCATTTATTGCTGCAATAAACCTTCATCACTAGGTCCCTCGCCTTTCCATCACATGGCCATAGGGTTCATTGACCTGCATACCCAAGATTCGCTATTTTACCACACATTTTGGACCTCTTTCATGCATACTTTAAAGCATACAACATCTGTGAGGTGTCATACAATTTCTATAAACAACATAAGATAGATAGGGAGATAATGAGAATATATATATTTCCTTACTGTTTCAGTATTTGTTTTTTAAAAAGTTTTAAATTCTGCCAGGACTCATAGAGAGGTCTGCAAAGTCTGCTTCCCTTGCCCAGAGTCACAATCTCTAGTGAGTTGTAAAAAGAAATGTAAGGGCACAACATTCTTTTTTTAAGTCATAAATTGTACCTCCCATTAATGACTCCTTACTTGGCTGCCAGCTGAAGCTAACATATTAATAACAAAATTGTTTAAACTTGCTGTCATTTTGCAAAACAAAATATAGGTCTCCTGTGTTAATTTGTTTGCAATTTTATGGTTACAAGACGATACCCCTGGCTATATTTCATTGTTTTTTTTTTTGTATTTCTGTTCTGGTACTGTGTAAAAGGAAAGATAACAGGTTATTTGTCTGTCTATCCCTGAAAATGAGTAGAAAAACAGTAAGTATGGTAGGTCTTAGAAAGTGTGTATGCATCTATTTTTGGTATACAGATAACAGATACTTTCTTAATAAAGTGTCCTTACATTTGAAGCTGAATTCCACATAAACCATTCTCAGTCTCCTGTTATAAAACATTTATTCCAACTGACCACCATCAAATATTACCACCATGATTAAGGAGCCACATTCAACCAGAAATAAGTTTAAAGTTTGCTACACTTTGTAGGCTGACTTTAGAATCCCTTTCCATTATGTAATTATTATGCTGCAGAGATAGGGGGACATGTAGGAACGGGGCTGCGCCAGAGGTCTAGCGTATTTTCAGCCAGACATCAGGCTGAAAATCTTCCCCCGAACGCCATTATCAGGCGCATTACAGAGCGTAAGCGGCACTTTGTAATGCGCCCGATTTCGGGGTAAGAGGTGTGTGCGGGAGGCGGTGGGCACTAGAACCCTACGAAGCTATAGATTTATAGCTTCAGTACGGCAATTCCAGGTGCATTACTGCTGGAACAGGTAAACCACTTTCAAAGAGGTATACCTGAGCCAGAAATGTCCTGCTAGTGCTAGAATGCATCTGATTTATGACCCGCTGTACAGCGGTTTCATAAATCAGGCGCATTCTATGCCATTATAATGCGCACAAAATTTGGCGTTTAAACGCCAAATTTCATACATGTGGCCCATAATGTTTCTAAACTAGTTCCTCTGCTTTCAAAGTGCCTATAAAACATCTAAAGCATATGTGGCTTGGCTATCACTCTGCCAATAATGTCCCCAATGTGTCTGGCCTCAATTAGTTCCAAAACACACTTTTAGGGTAGGAAAATATGGTGGGGCCATGGCACAGCTGACTCACCTCTAATGGTAACCAATGGCCAGACGAGATGTTGGTAAATCTGTGGGGAGAACATACAAACTCCTTGTAAACTTTGTCCAAGGTGGGATTTGAACCCAGGACCCCAGCACTGAGAGGCAACAGTGCTAACCACTGAGTCACCATGGTGTGAACATGCCTGCGGGTCTTGCACCTGTTTTTCAGGCAGGGTAAGGTGCCATTTTCTGTTGGTGTCTTCAGGGCACTTTGGACAATAATTTGCCGCAGATTAGGTGATTGACAAAGGGAAAGGAGAGGGGGAACTGGGAACATTTATTTAAAGAGGTTATCTCACCATACTGTCAAACACAACAAGCTACAAGCAGCTTTAGATTCATGAATCCTTTCTCTGCCTGGTCAGGCTGAAGGTATTTCTATAGCATTGATTAGCATATTAGCTCGGTATTCCCAGCTCTTCTAATTGCACTGACATGATGGCAGGAGATCTTTTATCTATAGTGCAGAAGGCTTTAGAGTTTAAAGTAAGCAATTAAAAGTAATTCATTAATTAATTTGTTTGTCAGATATAACACATTCGACTCTCAAACTGCCGACAGCCCTGTGTGCCGACCTGTGGTGACGTCACTTACTGCCCTCAGATAAGACAGAGAAGGGGAAAGCAGGGTAGTAACCACAGAAATCTGTGTGCACTCAGAGTAGATACAACACTCTACCTCCTGACCAGGGAAAAATGAAAAGAGGAATATATTTGGAAAAATTCTTGAATTAAGGTTTCCTTCATGTTGAATGCTAATATTTGTAGTGAGACAACCCCTTAAAATTGATGTGGGAAGCTTGCAAATTAACTAATAATATATTCACCATTCATCATTATTAAAATGTTGTACCATTTTTTGTTTTAGCTGTTTTACCTTAGAGTCCATATTGTACCTTTGTCTCCAGGGGACACGATCAGGGACCAGAGCCTCCTCATTCTTGCCGCACAAGCTCAACATCACCATCTTTTCCTCAGCAGCTACTGTCATCCTCTTCCCAGTTAGTATTCACACACCCACATTCATTGCTGATGAGAAAGGGGTGTTTTAACCCCAGGGGCTGTCATTCTACTCCCTGTCTTCTATGTGCCTTATTAATTAGTCAAATAAGAAAAAAGAACTTCAATCAGGTATGTACATTAAGACAAAAAAAAAAAAAATCATTGGATTCTGCAGGGATCTGAACCAAGCACCCCTGTGTGGGAAGACAGAAGCTCTAACCACTCAGCTACTTTGTAACTACTTACAGCTCCTTACATAAACAGACTTATGTTTGACTAGAGTGAGCACACTGTGGAGAAAGGCATGGTGATATCAGCCTTTTGGTTCACACGATATGCAGTTCAAACAAATCACACATGCCCCCTTTTGAGCACACTGAAAGCTGAAGCTAGATTATGCAGGTATGAAATAACTTCATGGCAATAACTTCATGGCACCCATCCACTGACGCATTTCAGGCAACACTACCCTTGCTCATTTAGTGACAGTGGAGAACAACTGCGTGCTATAAAAATCGAGCAGGTTTCTTTTTCTCTTTCGTTCGCGAGTTAATGTCATAAGCTGTGGTTTTATAGCTGTCATTTGTGCTTCACTGTCACTCTACGAGTAAGGGCAGTGTTGCTCGGAATGCCGTCAGAGGAGAGGTGCCATGCTTTTTTAATGTTTTGTGAATAAAGTGTATGATTTTAACTGACGTGGTGCTGGAGGACAAGATTCAACATTGGATTCACAAGAGTCCCTGTTGATGGCTGCAGCATTGCTAACTTGGTTGTTCACCACCTTTGGTGGTCCACCCCGGAGGTGTTCATCCAAGTCTGCCTTGTCTAAGCAGATATGAGTGTATTGTATAACCTGGCTGTATTTTATAGTTTTGTGTGTCTGGGGTGGATACTGTTGTTTCTCAGGTAGGCAGTTCTGCCCGATGGTTTGTGGCATATTGATGTGAGTAGCCGCTGGACTTTAATGTGTATAGTGATATCCAGAAAGTGGATTTCACTATCTGAATAGCTGAGTTTAAGATTGATGGTCGGGTGAAATTGGTGTCGGAATACAGATTTTTACAGGTTTTACAGCTTCCTTTTTTACTCAGTATGAACATAGCTTTAGGGCTCATTCACATTTTCAGCAAAAATAGCATTTAATTAGAGATTTGGTAAGGATTTTGATTTCCTCCATAAAATCAAAAGAGAAAATATGAAACATAAATTGATAGGCTACAGATTACAAATCTCAACCGCAGGTCAATTTTCGTATAGATTCCAGGCAAATTATTTCTGCAAGTGAATGAGATTTCTGCTAAGCTCATTCTCTTTGCTACTACTGTAATATGTTGAGGATTTTCTGCTCCATGTAAGCATCCCTAAAACTACCAAACTGATAAATACCAATGCGATCTAGAAGATGTACTCAGCAGTTAAGGTTTCATAACTGACTTGGTAGGCTATAGATTAATATATTAGAAAATCAAAGGAGAAAATCCTTTATCAGTGTGTACTCATTTATTATAGGCACACAAACATTAATATATATTATATATATATATATATATATATATATATATGCACACACACTGATTATGTAAATTATATGTATCATTGCTTGTATTTTTATTTGGAATGAACATCCACTTATATTCAGATCTAGTGTGTTTTCAATCCATTCTAGCGTTCATGCATAAACTGCCTATTGTAAGGCTGTCTGAAATGTCTTTTTTTTGTGTCAACATCTCCCCCTAGTGGCAAAAGGTTGCACTTTTTAATGGTTTATGCCATTGTCTGAGATGACGGTAAAACACAAGTATTTCCCACATTTTCTTTAGTTACAGAAGAATAGAAGATAAAGTAGCCTAATGAACTACACCGTATACTTGTATGTATTGTGTGATTATGTAAACAAAATATGACAAGGACATGAGGCAGTCAGATAATGAGAAGTATATTTGGTCCTTGGATATTTGATACATAACATGGACCAGGTTACAAAATAAATTACAGCATTATAAATGTATGAATTTATTTAAAGGTGAAATTTGAAAACTAGTAATTACAGCTAATCAGATGCTGCAATGGTCACACGACACTGCTAAATGTCACCAATCAGAGCCTTCACTTCTAAACGGTGACATTGGGCAGTGTCCCGAGTGTGCAGCAGCCTGTTAAAGGCTGCAGCCACGATGTTTCATTCAGCCAGAGATGGCAGACAACAGTAAACCTGGGGACAGGCACTGCAGGCACATCACTAGAACGAATGTCAGTCCAGAAGTATGTTTTTTTTTTTAATTCTTTGGGTGACTGATGACTGATACTGTACACCCCCATATGCTATGGGAGTGATGGGAGAAATGTCATAGCTAGACCCCTATTCTTAATATTTATGGACTGTGTAATAATGGGGTTTGTCCCAAAGATTGGGCGCATAGCAAAATGGGGTTCCAATATTCAAAAAGGGGGCAAAAAAATGATCCTGGAAAATATAGGCCAATTTAAATTTAACCTGTTGGGGAAAATGTTTGAAAGTTTCTAAGAGATGTTTTTCCTTGGGTTTCTCACGGAAAAAAATTTAAAGTATTAAAAGTCGTTCCCCGCATGGGGGTTTTTTAAAGGAGCAGTCCCGTCAAACAAATCTCTTTTAGCTTTTAAAAGGGTTAGTTCTAGACTGGATTGGGGGTTTAGGCATTTTGGGTGTTTTTATTTTCTAGAAATTTTTTTAAAAAAATTTGAAAGCTTTTTGCCCATAAAAGGGTTTGGGAAGAAAAAAGACAAAGCTTTGGGTTGAGGGAAAATGCTTGCAAGGGGGTTTAATTTAAAAAGGGTCATTTGGAGGAAAACAAAGGGTTTGGGGATTAATTGTACAAAAATGGATTGGATCCCCGTTTTTCTGTGGGGTAAACCCCAAACGGTCGTATTGGGCCCTATTTTTTAATTTTTTTCATTAAGAAAACCTTTCACTGGGTTGCCCCAGTAAAAAATATATAAAACTTTACAGATAAAACTAAACCCTGTAAATAAAACAAAAACAATAGAGGATAATTGTTTTTCAAAGGGATCTGGGTAAATTGGAGGCCTGGGAAAAAGGAAAAAGGCAGATGAAAGGGTTTTTCCCAGATAAAGGGCAAGGGTTTTGGGAAATGGGAGGAAAAAACCATTAATGATTACTTGGTTTTTAACGGGAAAAAAACTGGGGGGGAAAATTTAACCCTGGAGAAGAAATTGGGGGAAAAATACGGGCAGTAAACTTAAAAAGTGCAACCCGTGTCAGGCAGCAGCTTTCCAAGGCAAAAAGGTTTTGGGGTTTTAAAATAAAAAAAGGGAAAAAGACCCCCAAAATGAGAACAACATTTCCCTTATACAAAAACACTAGCAGACCCCCACATTTATTTTATTGGGGAAAAGTTTTGGACACAGTTCCAAAAAATTAAAGGGCATTTTTAGTAACTTGAAAAAGGTTTAAAAAGGGAGGCAACAAAAAAAAAATTTTAAGGGGTGGGTTTGGGGTTTTCAGTACCCAAAAGATTAGCAAAAATTTTAAAAGGGGTTTTTTTAGTTTTTTAAAAAAAAGGGCGGTTTTGGAGGAAAAATAATAAATTTTGTAGGCAGCCCGCAGGGAAAATTTGGGGAAAAAAGGCCCGATTTCGTGCCAGGTAGATTGTTTTTTATTTCCTTGGAATCTCAGGGGGGGTCAAGGGTGACCAATCCGGCAGTACATCCAGGCTTTTTTCATCTAGCTGGTTGGGTTTAAAGGGAAAAGCAAAAGTATTTGCCCCGGGGGTCCAGGGGGGCTCATTGGGGGGAAAAAGCGTTTTTGTCAGTGCGGTATATTAAATGTTTTTATGTGTACAGTTAGTATACTCCCATGCAGTTTACTTTAGGCTTTTTTTTCGGGGACGCTTGGGGCGGGGGGTTGGGAAGGCCCCCCCCACAGTCTTTTAAAGGGTTTATTTTTTGACCCTTGGGGCCTTTTAAAGCCTGTTTGCTCTCAGACCTCAGGTGGGGTTTTTGAAAACCCGAGGTTTGTTTTTTTTGCCATTTCCCCTCCAGCATGCTCTTTTAAGAACGAAAGGGGAGCCTGGACACAGCCTGGGCTATCCTGCACCTGGATTTTAAAACTAAACTTTAAATCCCTTATAGGCAATTTTAAGCCTATTTTAACTGGAGTTAACCACTTTTGTTTTTTTTATGGACTTTAAAATTTCTGTTGAAACCTCCTGCGGGAAAGATATTTTGTGTTCCTTTTTTTTTTTTCTGCCGTGTCAATAAACCCCTTTTAAATTTTTGAAACCCTTTAGGCGTTTTTGCCAAACCATTTGTGAAGCAAATTCCCACAATTTTTTTAAAAAAAATTAAATTAAATTTAAAATCCACCTAAAATCTATTCATACCGAGGGACTGCATCCGGGAACAAGGGGGCCTCCTCAAACGCCTTGAGGAAAAAAATTTTTCTACAAAACTTTGAAAGGGATTTTTTAACTTTAAGACAGTGAGACTGGGGAAACTCACGGCCAGGGAAAAATTGTCATGTTTAATCACTAACAGATTTTCAAAAAGGGACGGGATCCCTTGCTAGAGTGTAAAAAAATTTTTAACAATTTTATAGTGACTGATTCTGGAGAAGGGGCGTTGATCTAGGGGTCCCATCCTGATTGCCAGATTGGAATCAGGAAGTAATTTTTCTCTAAAATGAGGACAATTGGCTTCTACCTCATGGAGGTTTTTGCCTTCCTCTGAATCAACAATTTAGCACAATTGGCTGAACTGGAAGGACATCTGTCTTTTTTCAGCCTTACAAACTATGTATCTATGTAACTCTGTTGCATATTTTCACTAACAAAAGAGGAGGTGAATAACTCCTTTAAATTAAAAATGACTATTGCAAATGAATAAGGCAGATAACTAACATGGGTAAAGTACATACATGTAAGAGTCGAAAAGATCTGCTGGAAGCTTAGAAAGATATAAAGTTCTTCATTGTCCTTTACAGGACACACATTGTACAGCCAAAATAAATGGTTGTGCTCTGTGAATGGAATGAAAAATAAAATGAAGAAATCAATATATTAGTTTTTTAGGATTTTTTTCCTGTATGTAACCCAGGAGGCATGCATTTCGCCTATCTCTTCATCTCAAGACCTCAAAAGATCTCAATCTCAGAGGACACCAATGAATGTGAGTTAGCTTACTGTAGCAGAAATCCTGCCTGATTGCTATGCATGCTATAAGAGAGATCAAACAAGCTGAGCTACTTCCCTTTATCTAAGCCCTACACCTTCAGACAGTCTCTAGTCGAAAAGGAAGGGATTAGGACGAAATTGACATCTGTTTCCTTTTCAAGATTTCTTCCAAACTTTTTATTTCAGAAGCTAGCAGAAAATATTTCATTAGTATTTTTTATCTTTCATCTGTTTTTTTTTTTCTTATTCAAAGCGCTTTATTGAATATTAAACAGATAATACAAATCACAAGAAAAATGTGATAGACAACAACATACATTCTGTAGCAAGACTACAAGTGCTAGAGGATATACAGATATCCAGCAAGACAATCAGCTATGTCAAATACATTTAACAGTACCTATTATAAACTAACAAAAAATCCACATCCTATCTGACAAATTAAAACAATATAATATAAGGCCTCAGGTCTGTAGTAAAAGAAGTGAGAATATAGGTAGTCACTCATGTATGTCATGTGGATACAGCCATTGGAGGTGCAGTTATTGCCATGTATTAAAAACATGACAGACAACCAAAAGGAGAAAAGAACAAAGAACTATTGCCGACTGGTGGAGAAAAAAGTGAGTCTGAGTAACAAAGAAACCTCCTGGTAGAGGGAATAGAAGGGACCCCAAGATGGACAAGAGAGGACCCCAGACACTGCACTCCACCCCCAAAAACTACACTAGCCCGCCCTCACAAGCAAAATGAATGCTTTCTTTGATGCCTCAGATAAACGTGGCAAAATCTGGGGAGCCGCAAAAGATCATCCAGCTCGCCCAAGTGGCCATGTATTTGTCCAGGGTCTGGTTGTGATCCGCATGTATCTCTTCCATACGTTGAATAGTTAAAAGCTCATTAAACCATGTGGCTAGAGAGGGCGTGTCTGATTACCTCCACCATCGTGGGATCAATGCCTTGGCTGCACTGAGCATAAAAATGAGTATATGACCCGTGAGTACATGTGCTGGCATGGGAATGATCTGTAAGAGCACCACTAAGGGGTCTTTTTGTAGTCTGATCCCCGTTACCATTTCAATAACCCGTAAAACTCTGATCCAAAAGACCTGAATCGCTGGGCATGCCCACCAAATATGAGACATGGATCCCTCTGAGTCTCCACATCTCCTACAAATACTGGGGACCTGAGGATAGATAGTATGCAACAAGGTGGGCACTCTGTACCAACGGGAGATTATTTTGAAGTTGAGCTCCTGTAACCTACAAGATACAATGGACTTGTAGGCCAGGACATTTGCTTTTCGCCAATCTTCCTCCGAGATAGACCTCCCCAGTTCCACAGTCCAGCTGGTTTGATAAGTCGGTTTGGAGTCTGATAGGGAAGGGATAATCAATCCATAGATTCTGGAAACAAGATGTTCACCCGGGGAGCTACCTGTATATAACTTCTCCAGTGGAGTAAGCTGTCTATGAAGCTTTAGTTTCATCTTGTTGGTAGCGTAATAGTGCGAAATCTGCATGTAACTAAGCCAGGTCAGTGGTTGGTAGGAGAGGGCTTCGTTAATCTCAGACAGGGGCTTCATTCCATGGGTGTCAAGTACATCCGCGAACAACAATGATCTCCTGAGTCTACCCATAGGGGCTGAGGATATGATAGTCCCAGAGACGGATTACCTGTTATCGGCATCAGTGGACCTCACGGAGAAAATAAACGCCAGGCCAGGATGGTGGATCGAGCCACCCATGGGAGCTTCTGTATGAGTGTCGGGGGTTACGCGGACGATGGTAACCAAGTTAGGGATGACAGAGGGGCCCTATAGATATTTTCTTCCAACTGTACCCACATTTTCGAGGCGCTGTGTTGATAAAAATCAACAAAGCGTGCTGCTACAGTAGCCAAGTAATATGCTTTTATATCTGGCAGAGCCAGCCCCCAAACCTGTTTCCTTCTGATGAGAATCGACTTGGCGATCCTCTCCTTCCTACCTGCCCATACAAAGTATCTCAACCACTTGTCTACTATCTGGAAAAACGATTTGGGCAGGAGACATGGTATGGTCTGTAACAGGTACAGAATTCGAGGTTTGATTACGTTGATTCGTCCTAACTAGTGTTGAGCGATTTTTATCGACAAAGTTGACATTTTTTATGTTGATCAGATTTTTTCGATCACGCGATAATTTAGGTTAAAATCTGCGCATAATCTATTAATATCGCGCCATTGTCGGCGCTTCCTGTCATTTTGGCGGCCTGCAAATCAGCTTAGAGAATAGAGCAGGTTGAGCTGTGTGTGCGACGTCATGACTGGGATGTGTATGGCTGCGATTGGCTGGAAAAATCCCATGACCTCGTTTTACATAGAACAGCCCTTCCTGTTCTGCCTCAGTGTGTGTCAGCGTCTCATAGGAATAGGATGTGCGCTCTGCCTCTGTCCAAACAGTTCAGCAAACAGCTCGCGAAATTTTTCTATTTGTTCACAGAGACAGCTACACTTTTAGCTGTGGACCTTAGAACTTAGGTAGATTAGAGATTTGCAGATTTTATGTAGTTAGGCTTAGAATTTTAAAGGAGCATCTAACAATGTAACGTCACGGGAGTGAGCGGGGGTGGGAGCGGGCAAACACAGACAAGCTCTTTAAAGGATACTGGATATTGTGCACCCAGACTTAGTGTAGACATTGCATTGCAATAGCTTTTTATTAACAGTTTTCTGTTGAAATATTACTTGGATGTTGGGCAGCCTGAACTTATATTAGGATACAGATCTTTTCTAGTAACTGCAGGTCTATTTCTTAGGTGCAAAACTCCACTTTTATTATCAGTATACTTTTCAGATAGTTGTTTTTTTCACTTTTGGTCAGTCAAGCTTTGTTGATAGAGGTACCTTGCAGTTAAATTTGAATCCAGCAATTTTGTAGTCACCACAGGTGTATTGATAGTTGCCAAAAATACCTTTTATTATCCGTATACATTTCAGATACGTGTTTTTTTCACTTTGGCGCAGGCCAGCTTTGTTGATAGAGCAACCTTGCAGTTAAATTTGAATCCAGCAATTTTGTAGTCACCACAGGTGTATTGATAGGTGCCAAAAATACCTTTTATTATCCGTATACATTTCAGATACGTGTTTTTTCACTTTGGCACAGGCCAGCTTTGTTGATAGAGCCACCTTGCAGTTAAATTTGAATCCAGCAATTTTGTAGTCACCACAGGTGTATTGATAGGTGCCAAAAATACCGTTTATTATCCGTATACATTTCAGATAGGTGTTTTTTTTCACTTTTGGTCAGTCAAGCTTTGTTGATAGAGGTACCTTGCACTTAAATTTGAATCCAGCAATTTTGTAGTCACCACAGGTGTATTGATAGGTGCCAAAAATACCTTTTATTATCCGTATACATTTCAGATACGTGTTTTTTTTCACTTTGGCGCAGGCAGGGGCGTCGCTAGGTAGTTTTGTTCGGGGCACAAGCCCCAGACCAGACTCCCTGTGCCCCGAGTCTCAGAACGTCCGGTTCCAGGTCATTACTGTGACCTGTAGAGCCGACAAGCTATTGCACTGTCTGTGCGTCCCCTGGACGCTCATACAATTCAGAGCAGCAGCAGCTATGTGCAGGCAGTGAGGGGGAGGGCGACTGCTCGGGATGACGGGAGCTGAGGAGGGAGGAGGGGGCGCCACCTGCTCACACTGTGAAGGGAGTCAGGAAGCAGCGCGCTGTCCAGCCCTGAGAGGTCTTCGACTCCTGCTGTGCTCCTATCTCGGGACCAGACCAGCAAGAAGTGAGTGAGGAGCCTCAGTGCCGAACAATAATTTTAAGTAGTGTAATAAGGGGGGAGACAAAATAATGTTCATGAATGTGAACTGTACTGAATGTATGTGTATGTAAATGTGTATGTATGTGTTTGTATAGATGTCTGTGTGTATGTATATATGTGTTAATGTGTGGTAGTAATGTCATATATGTGTGTATGTATGCCCTGTATGTGTGTATGCCCTGTATGTGTGTATGTATGCCCTGTATGTGTATGTATGCCCTGTATGTGTATGTGTGTATGCCCTGTGTGTGTATGTATATTTGTGTATACACACACATATCCACAATATCACCTCATTTTACATCACTAAAACATAATCCTGCCCTGTGTGTCTGTTAGGCTATGTCACACGGTGTATTGGGGACTTAAAACGTG